>APFE030074849.1:2506-96742 GCA_000404065.3 Pinus taeda
GAGTGTGAGAGCTTGACCTGTCGCCAATTAGGACTGAATCTGTAGCTTCAACCATACCTGGAGGAGACTGACCTGAGTCATTAGCAGCCTTTGAACTAGGAAGAGGAGTAGAAGGGACAACATTCAACTCTTTAAGGAGTAATTTTTGCTGATGCTTTAGCTTGCTAAGCTCAAACATGGTTATGTTGGCTTTGGTCTTTTTCATGTCATCAACAATGTTGTACTCCATGGAATCGGATACCACTAACGTCTTAGAAGTTGAAGGGGAAGTTGAGGGCTAGTTTTGAGGGACTACTGCAGGTGGTTTCTTTGGAGGTACTTTCTCCTTTATTGTAGCAGCACCTGCGCTCCTTTTCTTTGAAGTTACCTGGGTAGGTTCAGGAGTACCTTTACTCCTGGTGGTGACTGGGAAGGCTTATTCTTCATTATCTGTATCAGGATCGGGGAGTATGAAATCCCACATTCCATGACACTCAGCTACTTCTTCTTCATCGTCAGTTGGTGGGGTTGCTTCTTCTTCTTCTTCTTCCTGGTCTGAGTCGGCATTAGATATGACATTAGGTGGCTTTGTTTCTGTTTTCTTGTAAGTCCTAAAAGGTCTTTTAATTGATGTTTCGGCCACCTGCTTTTTTATGTCAATCATTTCATTGGACAGTGTTTTCAGGACCTTTTGTAGTCCCTCCATATCATATGGGTCTTTTGGGTTTTTCTTCTTGGAGTCTTCTTTAAAAGAAACTTTTTTGCCTTTTCTGTCTTTCAAGGCAGCTTTCTTTTCTAAGGAATTGATGCGCTTCTCCACATCAAGTGCTTCTTTCATGTTTTCTACTAAGGTAGGTTTCCCAGCCCGATCTACGAAAATAGCTATATTGGCAGGTAGGGCAGTGATATACCATTCGCTTCGTATTTGTTCACTTGGTTTGGAAGCTGTAGGAATTTTGTTAAGGAGCTTATTGAAACGGGCATTAAATTCCTTAATGGGTTCCCTATGTTCTATCCTTAAGTTGGAGATATCATTTATTAAGGTTGCTAAAGACCTATCATCTCCATACTTAGTAAGAAACTGCTCTTGGCATGTATCCCAGTCGGTAATAGATCCAGAGGGTAGAGAGTAATACCAGGATCCTGCTGATCCTTGCAAAGTATAAGGGAAAATTCTGACAACAACATCTTCATGGGCTACCCCTTTTAGGTTGACCGATAGCATGAAATTATTAATATGTTCTTCGGCCTGAGTTCCATCATCTGGGTTGAACTTAGGGAGCCACTTTTCGGGTGCATCTGGTAAAGGATGCAATGGCGCAGGCATATTGACTGCGCCGGGTCTGGTCCATGGATCTACCATTGTAATAGTACCAGGGGTTGATACTACTATTGGGGTTCCAGATGTATGGGAAGAAGATGATACTGAAGGGTGAGCCAATTGAGATGTTGAAGCTTCTGTTCCCTGGTGGACAACAATATGTAATGGAGGAGTTGGTGGTTGACTTTGCAGATGAGGAGATGAGATGGATGATGTGGATGAAAGTTCCCCACTATCAGACTCTTCAGTGTGTTTCTTGGCCCTTTTCCTTTCGGGCAAGGGGAGCTCGATGGGTTCGATACCAAGTTTTCCACTTTGAAGTCTGGTAAGCGGATGAGATAGATTGAACTACGAAGTCGCACTGCTTTGAGATACCTCAAATCTCTGTGGCGAGATCGAGAAGGTCTGAAGTTTATGGATAAGAGACTGGACTTCAGGAGATTCAAGACTCAATTGTTCTTAGGAATGGTGGGTGTGAGCAGTGGTAGTTGATTCCTGTTCTTCTTGATTGCGCATTGGAGAACCAACATGCGATCGAGAATGACTAGGAGAATTGGAGGGAGAATTACTCTTAGAATGGCTTGTGGGTTTAGGTTTGCTTGCCATTCATAGTCGTGGCCCTCCTTCTAGCGCCAAAAATGTTGATGCCTCGAAAATCGTTGCACCAACATTGGGGGAAACCACCCGGTCCGGACCTTAGTACAGCTCCTTTTCCGTTTGGGATAGTTGCTTCGACTGGGGATGATGGGACCAGTTTCCCAGAAATAGATAAATGGGATGAATGAATACTTCATAGATAACAATAGCGATAGGTGGACGAATAAAACTATTGACAGAAATATAAGTAAATTAAACTATCCCGGGAATCTATTTGAACTTCTAAAGCATAGCTTTTGATGTTCTATATCCAAAAAATACAATTATATAGATGATTGTATTCTCAAGACATAGATATTAAATCATTCAAGATTGTTGTACCTAAATAGTTAGGCGCAGCGATTAAAGCAATACTACTACACTCTATGCATTCATACCATTAACGCATACATGATTAAAAAATAAGGCATATCATCTAAACATCCAATAGTGGCATGAGTAAGATTTACTGTTGTTGCGCATGCATACAATTAACGATAGTAGGAATAATTACACAGCGAAATCACATACACAGAATGAATTCAAACAAAAGATAGAAATACCATTTGAATAGTAAGCCACTCCCGATATGAATCACTATGTATAGCTTCTGCTCCAACGCATAAACATTCCTCAAATCAATGACAATAGTGCACAATTGAATCAAGAAATTTCTCCGTTAAAGTAAAAGCGAGTGGTCGAGTTTCATAAAAGAAATAGAGGCTGAAGCACAATAGTGCAAACTTCAGTCTGTTAAGTCTTATTACAAAATTTTACGACCCTTTCTAAAAACATGAAAGGGTCTATAAATACTATGCTAATCTAAATATCTACAAAACAGAAAAGCTAACTAAGCTGATGTCAATAAATTCTTGTTGCTATTTTTGCTGGCAATCCAAGGAGCTGGAGGATGAATCACTCTGTCGGCTGCTTCCCTTTGAATCTGAGTTGGTTGATGGCGAGCATTGGCTCAACTTCAGGAGGTTTGTTGAGCCGGGAACTGAGCTGGGCAGCGTAGGTGGAGTCTTGGATATCGGGGATCATGCATTGAACGGCATCGGTTAAGCATTTGAGAGCAGATCGTTGTTCATGCGGATTGATTAAGAACCGCCAATATGCTTCTATGTTTAAAGTGTCGACCCCGGTAATTGACCTTGATTTGCTCTCTAAATCAGGGTAACATGTTTGTTCCAATGTGTTTGCTGTAATAATCTTCCCGGGCGTGCATTGGGAAATTATATTGGCCAGATAGAGAGTGTTATTTACTAGATCAACCAAATTACCAGCAGTTAATGCACATCTCGATGCTGCCCTTTCTGCCTTTAATACCTGTGTCTGCCATTCTGTAAACAATATGTTTTTATGGACCTCGAGTATCCTAGGCAAATTGGATTCCTTTCCTGACTTCGAATCTTGCCATTCAAGGTAGGTTGTGATATCTTCTTCGGCTTGATTGTAGTCATCTCTAGCCTTTTCTACCTGCTCATTTACAGTTGTAGCTAACTCACAGAGCGGTTCCGCTTGAGAGAGGGATTGCGCCAAGAGTTTAACTTGCGCTGTAAGCGCCTTGTTAATTAACATCGCCTCCCTTTTGAATTCTTTTATCTGCGCATCTCCCTTGGTAGCCTCTAACTGTGCTGTAATTTGAGCGATATGCTCATCTTTAGCCTTCAAAGATTGCTCATTTGCCGTTTTTAGTTGCTCCAACGCCTCTGTCAACTCATTTTGTCTCTGGATGGCTGCCTGGGTGATTTTCTGTTTCTCCTCCTCCCGTTGCTGCATCAATTGGCTATGTATTTTCTGTTGTTCCACTAGCTGTTCACTTGTATGTACTGCTTGTTGTCGTTGTTCTGCTAATTGGCCCTCGGCTTGTATTGCCCTTTGTCTAATATCCGTTAATTCTGCCTGCAACTTGGAAATCTCTTGGTCTTTAGTCTTTAGCAAAAGACTTACCTCTTATGCCTTATCGATGGTGGCAGCTGAATAAGCTCCGGCATATTGTGACAGCTTGGTCAGATCATCAGAGGGATCGAGTTTCTCTCTCCAGACTACATTGCCCATGAGTGATTGCTCGGGAAAGAGGGAAGGTTGATCAAGCCTCTGTCTCTTTCTCGATTGCTTTACTACGGCTCTATGCTTAGGGCTGTAGAAGACGTTCAATGGAGGAATGTCTTCTACTTGGAGAGTGATTTGGTCGCTAGGACCTTTTGGAATTATTTCCACGTTCATAGTTTTGGGTGGGCCGGTGGCTGTGCTCAAAGCCTGAGATGAGTTTTCCTTCTGTATGCTGCTGCTTTTAGGAGTCTCAGTATTCTGTGAATCCTTTCCTCCACCGATAATGGTACTAAAATGCTGCCATTCCTTTTGCAGCTCTGGGTCTGTGACAACACCCTTATTAGTATCGGTGGTATTTTGTTTGGACTGGGATTCCTTTAGCAGTTGTTCTTGTTTTTCCTTCTCTTGCTGCTCCTGTTCCTTCTGCCGCATCTCTGCCTGCTTCTTTCGCTGGTTGTCTTCCTGCTCTTTTCTCTGTCTATCTTCCTCTTCCTTTCTCTGTCTATCTTCCTCTTCCTTTCTCAAGCGCTCTGCTTGCTCTCTTTTTAAGAGTTCTTCTTTTTCTTTCTTTAAACGCTCTGCCTGCTCTTTCCTCAGCTTTTCCTGTTGGTTTTTCTTCTGTTGTTCCTCCTGCTCATTGGTTTTGGTTTTCAATGTAGCAGGGGGTTCTTTCTTTTGTTGCTGGCCAGGCTCGCTTGAAGACGCCGCTTGGGTTGGCATTATTAAGTCCAGGGGCAGAGTTTGCAACCTCTGCTCCCTGAGCTTATTAAACTCAGATAACCCTTCGTCATTATACCTTATTCTAGCAAGCTCTTTAGCATGACCAATTGATTCAGCTGAGGCAAAAACATCATCGAACATGTCTTCTTTGTGCTCAAATGTTGATAATTTGGCATGTTCGAGAGCGGCATATGCATATCGGTTCGGATCATATGCTCTATTTGGAATTATAGGAAGATTTAGGGCTTGAATCTTGTTGGCTTCTTTTTCTGCATGTTTTAAATCGTTCAGGGTAAAGACTCCACATCTGAGAGGAAAGGTAGGCCAGCCTCTTTTCTTCTCCAGCTTAAGAGTCTGTGTGGTACTCTTAGCTGTAAGTTGGTATGCAATTTCCCTGGCTAGCAGTTTGTCAGGGACATACAAGGGAAGAACATGGGGATTGGCTTGGCTGCCATAGACTCTAACATAAGGAAAATACTCTTCCCCAAACCAACTTCCCACCGCTGGCAAGTCAAAAGAGGCTAAGTAGGAGATCCTTGGAATAGGCTTATCAAAAATGGCATAGTAGACAGGAACCATGAAACCGTTACAAATTTGATACAAGTGACTCTTATGGGATGACTTCCACATCTTACGATGGTAAATATGGATGGGCGAGGGGTCCTGTGTGGTCCACCTCCAACCAAGAATAGGGAATTCAGAATTAAAACATAAGGTGTCTAAAATATAAGCGCTGTAGTAGAACGGAGGAATTTTCCTCTCGCTGACTCTGGTCTGATTCCTAAATTCACTAACAGCAAGGGCAAGCTTATCCGAAAGGATAGTGGCCCAATCCATAATCCAACTGTTGACTACCGCCTCCATGAGGGGAACCATTTCAATGGTGAAAATGGCAGAATCATGCAAACCCCATAATCTACACATCATTATAGCGGCATAGCAATAAGGGGAACACAAAGAGTCGACTGAGTACTTACCGGAGGATTCATGTTTGTGCTTATTGGGATTCTGCCTCCAATCTTTGATAGGCTCGGACTCAATCTGATTCTCACTTGCGAACTTCTCCAAAAATGCGCTATTGTACACTTTCTCTGGCTTAGGCAAATGATACATTTGCCTTAGATCTTCTGGCTTAAACGACCCAAAAATCCTTCCATCCTTTGCGACGAAAGTCCTGTCTGTAATAGGGATTTCTTCAATTGCCCATTTTATGACATCAGTATACGGGAGCATTTGTTCCCTTGTCGCTATCCTATGAAGGAAGGAGTCGGCCAAGTCTTTTAGAATACACTCTGATTTTTTCAAAGAATCCGTGGTAGCTTCCTCTATCACCTGCTCAGGTTTCTCGGCCTCTAACAAATCATAAGTTCCTTGCCAAGTTGTTCTGGCAAGGCCCGCGCACGTCCTATCAGATATCAGCCCCTTCTTACTGTTTACTACTACTTGTGGCGCAGCTGGTGGATTGATAACACCTGCAACTTTCTTCGCCTTTTTACCCATTATGCCTGTATCGCTTTGAAAAACTGTATTCTGCACAGGGAGGTGGTCTCGGCGTAACACAGAAATAACAATGAAACTCACAGTTGATAGTAAAATAGAAAGAAGACGTTGATATACTTTGCTTTTATTAAAACAGCGCGGAGACGATCTATAGGCAGATCTGAGGGGATGGATTCATTAAGGGACCGTATAGGACCTGCCACCTTATAAATGCTCATTAGTGCAATGTTTTGCCGAAAGATCTTTTAAATCATGCAATGGGGGTACTGGCGGCCGAGAGGGGATGATTATGCCTTAATTGTCATTAAATTGGGCTATCCAATCACTTTAACGGCTTTTCGTTGAAAATTGTGCCTTATCGCATCGCATTGGGCAGGGGCGCATGGGTAGTTTTAACAATGTTTTGAATATTGCCGATCGTCGATTGCGATATCGCATCGGCGAAAGGCATATGCGCATTAAGGTTCAACAGGGGGAGCCCCTGATCTCCGATTGTGATATCGCATCAGCGAAAGGCATATGTACAATGCTTGCGGTGCAAAGGGGATTGCCGATTGCGATATCGCCGATAGCTTTATCGCATCGGGGTTTTAATGAGGGGCGCGTTAGTGGTGCACAAGGGATTTTTCCGATTGCGATATCACCGATAGCTTTATCGTGTTGGGGGGGAAGCCTTTTGATTGCTTAGTGCGTCTTTTATGTTATTGCGATATGCGATCTTGCGATCGCTTTATCGCGATAAACACATATTTGATTGTTTCCACTTTTTTAAAGGGATATGGCTTTTGAGGGTAAGTTTATAAAGCGCTCCTTTGATTTGTTGGACTTTTACAAAGTAAGAGTTTTGACATCAATTTTATTTTAAGAGGGACCCATTTCATATTTTAATGGTTTTGTAAATAAAAATAATATGAAATGGGGGGTTGTTTGCAAGGCACAACAGGACTGTAGGAAAAACTTTCGGCCAAGTTTAGCCCAAGAGGGGGAGTATGTAGTGTCCCTTCTTGGTGAGATAGATCTGATGACACTTAGAGAGGGTGATTTTGATATAATGATATAATATTATGCATGAAAGACTTATTTACACTCTCATATGTTATAGACTTGGTTTGGGTCACCTAGTTGTTGTGTGCTGAGGATAATATCTATGGTTGTGTGTATAAGAATTGATTTTGGTTAACAGCATATTATTGATGTTTTCTCTTTTCATATCCTAACTTGGGTATGGACGTATGACATGGATGGTGATTCAGGATTGAGACACATAGATCCATGGATGATCATGGTTATGTGGAACATATGGTTAATTATGATTTATGGATGATACATGATTTTTATGATTATATATGTTTGATCATGTATTAAGCAGGATGTGACAGGGGACCTGGTTATTTGCAAACAAGGATGCTCTAATTATAAATGATTGTGGAAGTCATGATACGTGATTTTTATGATTTTATATGCTTAATATTGTATTGAGAAAGCTGTGATATGGAATGTGGTTGTTTTCAAACAAGGATGTTCAAAATTTAAATGGTTGTGGAAGTCATTCTCTACAACCAAAATGGTTGTGGAAGTCATTCTCTACAACCAAAATGGTTGTGGAAGTCATCCACAATTTTTGGTAAAATGTGAATAAGTGAATTATGAAATTTATTGATTCCTTTGATCTATGAGATTTTGATGTGTGTAGGTCTTGGAACAAGGCCTTATCAATGAACCATCATATGGGTATGAGCTCACAATCAATCCCTTAAGGTGAAGCGTGGAGTTTCAAAGCAGAGTAGATGAGAAGCCATGGAAATTAGGGCGCAGAGTCCTAAATCCATGAAATATAATGACGTGGAGTCTTGTATCTATAATAAAATGTTTAAGGCGCGGAGTCATGAATATTTAAAAAGATCAAGGTTTGGAATCTTAGATCTTTAGAGTAGATCAGGGCATGGAGTCCTCAATCTGCTAAGGCACAGAGATGCATGCAATAGGGGTGCGGAATCCCTTTTCTACTTAAGAAAAATACCACTCATGGGCAGCTCAGGGATGAATTTCCTTAATAAAACCTCTTTTCTAACAATCCTAGAGTGACTTTATAAAAATAGAAAGTCATGTCTAGCATCTCAAGCATGACTTTCAAAAAATAGTAAATCACCTTGCATAAATTCGCAATCAAGTATAGTTGAAGGAAAATCACTTAACTTATCATTAATCAATCCTAATAGTTCAATCTCGACTTAATCCTCAATATTATTAATATTATTATTATCTTTTATGAGACTATGATATTATTATTAAAAGGGAATTACAAGTCACCTTCATCTCCTAATTCACTTCACACATCTCTCCTTGATTACTCTCATGGCTCTATGTAAATCTCTCTCTTTTAATAATACATTACACTCTATTTTATGCACTCATCAAAGAATAGGGTATTCCTCTTACACTCATTAAATACATGTCATAAAAGATTCCTCTTACGTTGTCTTAAATGCATAAGTTACACTCTAATTAACTAAGGCATGCACACCTCTCCTTAATGGCATGAGTTACACTCCTCTAAATGGAATACAAGGCATGCATATTACTCTTCCTTTATGACAAGAATTTGTTGCTCCTCCTATATATGTGTCTCATGTATTCTCACATTAAGGGGAGAGGGAGGTGCATTGTGATACCAAGAGTTGGAGAGATTTGAAAAATATTATGAGAGTGAGAGACTTGCAAAGTAGCCAATTGCTTTCGAAGTGATTTTGAAATTCCTAAACTAAATTACTATGTATCTCTACCCAGTGGAGTTTACCATGAGTGGTGTTGGGAGGAAGTGAAACTTATCTTCCTCAGCATGCCTTGGATATCTCTATACTGCTATATTTTGGTATTGTTTGTGAGGTCTTACAGCTTGGGGGTTCCAAGGGGAGAAGTTCTAACTGGATATGGTTGGGCGGAAAACTGGATGGTTCAAATGAGTTGGTTAAGGGATCAAAGATGGATCATATCCTCAGCGATTGGAGTTGAATATATTTTCAGGTATATTTTTTATTGTCTTAAAATTAGTCTATGATTTAGCATAAAATAAAAAGTAGAAATTTAAATTATTGTAAGAATCTAATTTTTGTTTAAACTTATGTTATTTGGAATCTTATTGGATAGTTGAAAATGAAGACTAAGAGTGGCTTATATGAATGAATGTTTAGTTCTCAAGATGTTATGGAATTATTAATGGTTTAGTCTATTGTACTAACATTGGTATTGTAGCATTTGAGAAAGGAAAGACGAATATTGTTGAAGGTAGTGGCAATAAAGAAATTCCAAAGGACTTGGGTAAGAGTTCATGAGTTATGGTTTTGCTTCATGTAATTAGAGACATGTTTTAGAAAGGGTTTTAGGATATTTTTCAAAGTGTTTGTCAAAATCCGTGAATAAGAAATGCTATTGTTATTTTTATCATTATGCATGAATAAGTGTTAACTTGCAGCCTATCAGAGCAGGAAATGGATGCAAATATACTAGGAGGATTCACTAGATCAGACGTTGAAATATAAATGTTAAAAAACACATGGAAGACAAGAGTTTTAAAGAGAATCATTGAGGTAAGTTTCAATCATTATGTATTGTAATAGTTCAAGATGCTTGCCATGGGTTTGTAGGAATGATTGAATGAAAGTAATGTTTGATGAATCTCAAAGCCCTTCAATTCACCTACAATGGATGAAATTATTTCAAAAGGCATGTAGACAATATATAAGTAATTTTAATTTTATTATAGGTTGTTATTTATTTTTCATAGCTATAGATTCAATTTTACATGCCATTTGTTTGACAAAAATTGTAAATGAAATTCCCAGAGTCAACATATTTGCTAGTATTTAAAAATGAATCTATGTGTGGTTTCGTACCGATTTAGGAAACATCAGGGGGTATCCGTTCCATATGAACCTATAACCCCCAACTTGGTTCCAAAACAAGACTTTTCAAAACCCAGATCGTAAATCTGGGAAATTTTGCAGATCGTTGTTTCCAACTTTGTGCCTGTTGTCAAGTTTTGGGTGAAAGAATAAGATGATTTAGTCATTGTTTTAATATTTTGTCATTTTAAGAATTAATATATAAATTTTATGAGCTAAATAGGTTGAGGAGAATCTTATATTCATGTCAAATTTCCTTAAGAGATTGTGGCTTCCAAGTGTTTGACAAAATGCCTCAATTGCTATAGATTACATGTTTGCAAAGTGTTTGTTAAAAGTCCTCAATGGTTATAGATTGCATGCTTGCAAAGTATTTGTCAAAATGCCTCAATGGTTGTAGTTTGTAGATTGCATGCTTGCAAAGTGTTTTTCAAAACTTCAATGGATGTAGTTTTTTTGCATACAAATTGTTAGAGTAAATGTCCTACTTACTGTAGCTTTTATGCACTAGAAAATTTATGAATAGATTATTTAATGGATGTAGCTTCCTATGCCTGAAATATTTTGTATGAATGTGAAACTGAATTTAATAAGTTTTTGAAGTGTGAATAAAGAATAAGGCAGGTGTTACTTTTATTATCTAAAGCTTTCATTTAAAAAAAATGGTTGTTGTTGGAAACAATTTTACAATGACTAATTCTGTAGGAATTTGTGCAAATGAGAATAATAAGTTTCATATGAGTTGCATGTATTCGTGGGTGCATTATTGTGCTTCAATGACTGTAGAAAACAACTATGTGTGCCCAATTTATGTAGGTCCATTGTTTTACTTGACACATTTTCAAGAATAATATGCTTTTGAATTGGTAACATTAATTTCTCTTGCTGCAACATTCATTATACCATTTCCATGATTGAAGCAATAGCTTAATATTTGGGATTTGGAATTTAACTGATGAATTTGGAAATTTTGTTCAGTCAATATATTTTGTGAGCCACGAATTCTTATGTTATATTCTTACCTTGAAATAGTTGAAGGAACATGATTACATGATAGCTAAGTTAGTCACATTATGAGTAAAACAAAAATAAAAATAAAATTTGAGTAATAGTATTCAGTGTGACCTTTACTTCTCTATACTATTGATGGTTGGTAAGGTGGGACTTTGCATATGGTATCAGAGCCAGGTTAAAAAATTAGGGCCTAATGGGTCGACATGCTTTCTTGCAAGTTGATGTATGAATGGTTATTTTGCAAGCATGTTGAATGTATGAATAGGTTATATCTATTGACAGGGTTCATTAGATACTTCATGTGGCAATAAAGGAAATCATTATTATGCTATCCAATTCATAAATTTGTCCATTTACTAAAATTGTTGAGATGTGTTAAAGGGGTAAAAAGGAAAATCCTAAGTGATCTTTGGTCTTCATCAATCATATATTTAGAGCCTAGGGGTCATTATTCAAGCATAATGGACAAAAATCAAGATTTTGGAGCATATCTGGTCAATTTTCTATGTGCTACAAAAGTGCTACAGGACTGATACAGGAGGTGCTACAGGAAGCCCTGTTTTGCTACAGGAGTGAGATAACTTGCCGACTTCCCAAGTAAATCAAATGAAAATGAGATGGGAAAATTTTTATTATTAAGTAGTATGTCCTAGGACTTCGTTCCTAGTGGAATCGACCCAAAATACCCTTGTTAACACATGCTAAAAAGTAACAGAAAATTACTACTCTAAAAATTGGAAATTCAAAAACTAGTGAGCTAGTTAACCTACCAAATTCCTAACCTAATCAAGTGAAAATGATATGGGATAGATTTTGTTATTAATTTAAATTTTTTTATGACCCAATAAAAGTAGAATAAACTTAAATGAAGCTCATTAGCATGTTCTAAAAAATAGCAGAAAAGTAATACTATTTTTCTACAGGGGACCTCCAGAAATTCTAGATTTGAGAACTAGTAAACCAATCCAAGTAGCTCAATAATGAATATGGTTTTTCAAATACATTCTAAGGATGCATCATTCTTCTGAATTTTTAAATAACTTTCAAAGAAACTCACTTCAATCATTTAACCAATATGACCTACAACAAAAGAAGCATGAATAGTAACTACATAAATAAGAGATGCAAGTGAAAAATATATTCAAAGGAAATAAAGAAATTGTACAAGAGGGTTATGAGGCTCCTGGGATGGCCAAGCCCAAGGAAACTTAGAGTCCTATGAAGTAAAACAAGCTTTAGAAGCTAAACATGGCACCAAACTTCATTATTTGAATCAATTCAAGTACATCCATGCTAGAAATGAAAGTGGAGCTACTAAACAAAAAAATTTCTCCACAAGAAGACTAAGAAATACATGCCCATAGAGGAAAATTTGAATTGGTATTTATACAAAGTGATGAGGAAGAATTCTCCTTGAAAGGAGGCGCCTTTTCCCTCCAAAATCTCTTGAAAAGTGAATCTAGTTCCCAACATAGGAATTTGCATTAAATGGAAGGGAACACCTTCCTAGATTTTCTCAATCACTAGAACTACATAATTTGTGAATTAATTTCATAATACCCTATTCATTTATTATCCAATCTTGGTCCTCCTGTAGCAGGAAGCAAGTCCCTAGATTATCTCATCCTCCAAATCCTGATAATCTGCCCAATATTCTCACAATATTCTACAAAAATAAATAATATTAGGCATATAATTAGCAAGGATAAACCAAATTCCTAAGGACCCATTATTACTACAAATTAACTCTATGATGTGCATGTAAGGGGGTCAAATACATGTTTCAAGTGTCTATAAATAATCAAATGGGCCTAATAAAATAGACAATTCTAGGGCCCATCATCTCCCCCTACTGAAATTGTTGCTCACCCTTGAGCAACCTAGCCTTCTTCCTCTTTCATGCCTTTGTCATGTTGTGCTTTGGTATCTTCTTGATGTCTTAGAAAATTGTAAAGGTGGTTTATTCTAAATAGAACTCAACCATGGATGATCCTGCTCTAGGTGACCACTTTGATCCTAATACTAGTTTGATGGGAAGACTTGGTGTTGTTGTCCCACACCCTCTACCTTCTTTGATTTTGCAATCTTCATCCATCTATGAGTTATGCCCCTCTCTTTTTCCAATTTGAATAAGAGGGGTACTACAAATTTCTCAGGAATAATCCTTCCTTCTTTCACAAATTTATAATAGGACTTTGGGTTATGTTGTGGTTCAAAGTCTTGGAGTTCCTCAAGGGCTATTTCTACCTATTTTGATGTTGTTGCCTCCTCATGTTGCACTTTTTCTTGATCCTATAGAACTTTTTCTAAAAAATTCCTTTTTTTAGTAGCGCTAGCTTTCTCCTGTAACACCCCTACTTTCTCTGTAGGACCTCTTCTTTCTCTTGTAGCATCCCTACTTTCTCTGTAGCACCTTTTCTTTCTCTTATAGCAAGGTTGTTTATGCTTTTAGTTTCTTAACTATGGCTGATCTAGTGGTTGGCCTTGTCATGGATTCCATGGTTTGTTTACCCTTAGATTTGGGGGAGGTGAACTCCTCAATTTTCCCTTCCCCTTGCCCCAATTCTTTTCTTGTTGGCTAGTTGACTCTTGAATTTTGATGGGGTGGTGAAGGAGGTTTAGGGTGATGAAAATGAGACTAATGGTGATGAAAACAAGGTTGGTGGTGATGAAAACAAGGTTGGTGGTGATGAAAACAAAGTTAGATGAAGACGAGGCTAGTGGGAGATGAAAATGAGGCTAGGTGAAGATTGAGTTTTGGCGAAGTATTTAGCTTGTGGATGGCTGCCTTTATTAACCTCCAATACTTAGACACATAAAAGAGAAATTACATAGAACTCATGAAGCCCAAATGATTTGATTACGTACATTGCCTACCTGTGGTGCTGCTTGATGATGTTGATGTTTTGGATTGAAGACTTGTTATGCAAGTGTTGTTGGAGCCAAAGACTATGTTGCAGGTGTTGCATGGTGGCATGATTCATCATTGATGCTTGTTGTTAGAGGTTGTTTGCTGATGTGTTGATCCTTTGATGGATGCATGGTAGATTTGGGCATGAGTAAGGCTAATTTTGAGTGTCTTCTATGAGGTTATGAGTTTTCCTCCCTTGATTCTTGCAATTTCCTAAGAAAATATGAAATTTTTGTGTTCCTTGTTGGTTTAAACTCAATCATGTAGCTCTTTTTCATGCAGGTGCTCTTGGAATTAACCACTATTGATTTGCTAGGTGGTCAAGAATTTTGTAGTAACTAATTAGGAGGACCTGTAGTTGCTGAAGGGTCAGGGATCTAATATTTATATGCCCATGGTGACTGGTTTCTAGTTCTAGAGCTCTGGATGCCTTTATGTTTGCATGTTGCTCCAAAAAAAGGGTGGTTGATCTGCTGACTATTTGAGGTGCCATTTCTCGTACTCGTTTCTCCATGTTTCGGCTCTACTTTAGAAAAAAATTATACATATTTTAGTGAGATGTGATTTACTGAGCGTTGTCTCTATAGGTCTTGTTGATGGTTGATCAAGTTGCTCATGTTGGAGATGATTAGTGACATTTTATTAGCCCTGCAGAAGTTTTTTGGCTTCCCAAGATCAATGATATGATCCCTCAATGCTTGATTATGGTCAATTATTTATTATTGTGCTTCCAAGTGCTTTTGATTGTGGTTCTAGAGGGCTTGTGCAAATTGCTACATGACTGGATTCTTTGCTGAGAAGTCACATAAACCTCCCTATGGTCACAATAAACTTCACAACATGCATCCCAAAACTCTGATAATTCATGTTAAACGCATGGACAAGGATTAGGAGCTTTGGTTGTGGTGAAAGTAATGGAATAAGGGGTGAAAATGGGGATTATTCATGGACAGAGATGAATTTTTGGATGGAGAAGTGACTAAATGGTTTGAAGTATGGATGATGTAGGTGTGGTAGATTTATTTTTTCATTTCCCAAAGGAAAACCTAGTACCTTCCTCTTCTCTCTATGTTGATCACAATCCTGTAGTAATTTTGGTCACTCCTATAGTAGTTCTAGAACACTCCTATAACATAACTGTTTTATCCATATCTCTCAAGCAGTATATTGTATTAACTTGAAATTTTTTGAGCATGTTTCTATCATCCTTATTAACCTCCTCATAAAAAATCTTGGCTAATGGATGCACGAATATTGAGAAAAAAATTAAAATGGTTGTAGGTGATGGAGTCTAATTTCTCGAAAAGTGTGCACTAGAATTTGTTGAAATTCCTTGAGCATGAAACCATCATCCTTATACATATCCCCATGAAACAAATCAGAAAAAAGATGCATGTTTTTTTAGATATGATCAAAACAATTTATGCCTTGTGTATGTTGTCAATCCTGTAGCAAAACATATTCTTCCTGTGGCATTTTAGGACAATGAGGAAAATGAATGGGAAAGGCTTGGGAATGATGGGTGGATGTTAGAAATTGATGAGGGTGATGGATTGGCATGTCCTTGGTCCTTCTTAAGTAGTTTTTGCAAAAGATAAGAAGTGCAAGTTGATTGTTTTTACATTTTTCTTGCCTCGTTGCTCATTTCTTTCTTTTTCTCTTTTGTGGTGCTAACCCATTTCTATTCCTTATGCAAATGGAGGAGTACCCGCATGCAAACACATATATGCAATTGGAAAACTAAATCCTTTTTTATTTTATCTTTTTTTCATTTTTTCTTTAGGCCTACTAGATTCCTCAATGAGGTTTTCAACTCGTAAGTCTGCCTAGGTGCCTCAAAAGAGGTTTTCACCTATGATATTTTCCTTTTTTTCTTTTTTCTATCCAACCCACTGACTGCCTCAAGGATTTTTTTAATCAGTGAGCCAATCTCAGGCCCCTCAAAAGAGTTTTTCACCTGAGATTTTAGAGATTTTATTTTTTCCCTTATTTTATTTTCCTCTTTTCCATTTTTTTCTTTTTATTTATATATCCTACCCTACTTGAGAGAAACAAAATATGTTTCAAGTATAGGAATAATTCCAATGGAACCATGTGCACATCAAGATGACAGATAAAATCATGTGTAGGATCGAAATATATGCTTTGACATGTACATGAATGTGAGAGACCAAATGCTTTGACTAGATGAGATCAGGAATTGTTGAAGAAGAGTGTGTTGTTGTAACTTAACGATTGTCTGGAACCATATTTCAATATAGTTGTGATGCCCTTGGTCCACTTGCACATTTGGACCTTTTTTGTGTCCTATTCTATCATGAAATTCAAATCTTCTTCTTCTTTTTTATGAGTATTTTGAACACATAAAGAAACTGATGATAAGCATAGCATAAATTCTTCATTCTCAAGCTCCAATGGTCACTCTTCATTAAATGTGGTCCATGATTCCTTGGTCTTTTTAGGTTCTTCTTCTCTTGGATTTTGGTCTTCAATGGTATCAATATAATCTCTTTGTTAGAATATACTTCCTGGTCTAAGGTGAATATCATTCACCTCAAGAGGAGTTGTTTGGAAGTATTGTACATCAACATTGTAAGTGGGTTGAGCTGCTTCATTGTTAAGATTCGGAAATGGTGGTATAAGTAGTTGAGTGGGAGTGGATATTTGAGATGGATGTGGTTGGGGTTGTTGTTGTGGTGGAGGTGGATGGTAGGGATAGCATGGAGTTGGGTATGGAGGATATTGAGGAAAATATTAAGGATATTGTGGATTTTTCCCATAAGGTCCTTGCCAACCTTGTTGCTAAAATTTGGTTTTGGGATTGAGATGATCAAGGTTTACAAGGAAAGGGTGTGTTCCAATTACTTTGAGATGGTTTTACATATCCTTGAAATTTTGAATTAGGTTCTTACATCATACCAAGTTGAATAGGCTTCCATGGTCTTCTTGGAGCTACATAACAAAGTTTCTTTGGTGATTGACTTGCTCCATTATCTTCTTGATAAAATTCCTTTAACCTTGTTAATGATGGGAAATATTTAGTAGCATGTGATTCTACATGGATAACACCAATATCAGCATCTTATTTTTTCTCATTTTGCATTTTTAATATTTCTACTTGTTCACTTAGATTTCTAAGAAATTGTGTTTTAAAGTTATCGAGCAAATTTCCAAGTTCAACTTGACTTGCCAATCTTGATGTTGGTTTATTTACTCTTGCCCTTCCTCTTAATATGCACTAGCATATTTCACAAATTTTGTTAAATGATAACTGGTATACGTCACCTCTACTCATGAGATCAAGGAGATAAATCCACTCGTCCCTAATTTTTCTGAGTAAGAGGGTTTTTCACGTGTCAAATCCTAAATGATTTATTTTTTCCCTCTTAACATTATACATGAATATCTCTATTAGATCCTCAAGGCTCTCATCTTCTTTCTGAGTCATTCTAAATATTTCTTCTTTAAGATCATGATCTTTATATTTTTCTAGAGATATCTTTTGCATATCATTCCATGATATTATTGAATTAGTCTCTAAATTCTTGAACCATTTAACAACACTACCCTTCAATGTTGCCCAAAACAATCTCAAATTTTTTAGTGTTTAGTAAGTAACCATAATATCTACAAAGGATTTCAAATTCAAAGAGAAAGGTTTTTGAATCCTCTGACCTCATATCAGTATCTTGAATGGAAAATCCAAGAGGATCTTCCTCATTATCATCATCTCCATCCATTTCTTCTACCTTCTCTGCCACCTCTTCGTATTTTACCTGCAAAAATGGATTGTAATGTGGTTCTTACTACACCACGTGATCAAACAGGGAGGTTTGGTGTTGGAGAAGTAATTTTGTTTATGTTTTTATTAAAAAATTGCATAAGAATGCTAATGTAATGCAATTTTCGAAAATGAAATATGCCTAATGCAATTTCTGTGTGTTTGTACAGAAAGTAAAAGAAATGAATCAAATAGGGAAGAAAACAATGCATGCTTTGACACCTCCCTAGAAACGGCACCAAAAAGTGATGAGCCTCAGTATTGCAACAAGAATATTGCAACTCCCAAGGCTACCAACTTAATTTATCAACCTATGGTTCGTACAAACTTAAGAGGTGTCAGCACTATATGTGCATCATGCAATGTGTCATTCTTTCACTGATATGATGCAATGAATTGAATATCATGAAATCAAACACTAGCCTCATTGTAGAATGTAAAAGCTATATTGAAAGGGAAACCTAGTCTATGGAATGAAAATAATAGTGCTTGAAATAGAAACGCTAGCTTAAGAATAAAGAAAGTAAACTAATATAACATGCATGAAGGAAATATAATGTAAGAAATAGATGTGTTTCACAGCGATTAGATCCATTGACAGAGTCCATTAGATACTTCATGTGGCAATCAATGAAATCATGATTGTGCTATACAATTCATAAATTTGTCCATTAACCCAAATTGTTGATATGTGTTGCAGGGATAAAAAATAAAATCATAAGTGGCCTTTGGTCTTCCTCAATCATGGATTTATAGCCTAGGGATCATTATTCAAGCCTAAGGGGAAAAAACCAAGCTTTTGGAGCAGATATGGTCCAGTTTACACGTGCCACAAAAGTGCTACAGGACTGCTATAGGAGGTGATACACGAGGCCCTATTTTGCTATAGGAGTGAGATAACTTGGCGAATTCCAAAGTAAATCAAATGAAAATTAGATGGAAAAAAAAATTATTAAGTAGGATGTCCTAGGACTCCATTCCAAGTGGAATCACTCCAAAATACCCCTATTAACACGTGCTAAAAAATAGCATATTACTACTCTAAAAACCAAAAATTCAAGAACTAGTGAGCTAGTTAACCTAACAAATGCCTAACCTAATCAAGTGAAAATTATGGGGTAAATTTTGTTATTAACTTGAATTTATTTATGACCCAATACAAGTGGAATCAACTCAAATGAAGCTCACTAAAATGTTCTAAAAATAATAGAAAATGACTATTATTTTGCTACAAGGGACTTCTAGAAATTGTAGATTTGTGAACTAGTAAACCAATCCAAGTAGCTCAATGATGAATATGACTTTTAAAAGTTTTTCTAAGGGTGCATCATGCTTGTGACTCTGTAAATAACCTGAAAAACAATTCACTTCAATCATTTAACCAATAGGACCTACAACAAAAGAAGCATGAATAGTAAATGCAAAAATAAGAGATGCAAGTGAAAAAGACATTCAAAGGAAATAAATAAATTGTACAAGAGGCAACTGAGGATCCTGTGATGGCCAAGCCCAAGAAAAAACAAAGTTCTATGAAGGAAACCAAGCTTTAGAATCTAAAATTGGCACCAAACTTTATTATTTAAATCAATCCTAGTACATTCATGCTAGAAATGAAAGTGGAGTTATTAAACAACAAGTTGTTTCCACAAGAAGACTAAGAAATACATGCCCCTAGAATAAAATTCGAATTTGTACTTATATAAAGTGATGAGGAAGAATTATCCTTGAAAGGAGGCATTTTTTCCCTCAAAAAGTGGATCTAGTTCCCAACACTATGAATTTTCATTAAATGGCAAGGAACACCTTCCTAGATGTTCTTAATCACTAGAGCTCCAGAATTTGTGCAATAATTTCATAATATATTGTTCATTTATTATCAAATCTTGGTCCTCCTGTAACGGGGAGAAAGTCTCTAGATTATCTCATGCTCCAAATCCTCATAATCTGCCCAATATTCTACAAAAATAAATAATATTAGGCACATAATAAGTAAGGATAAACCAAATTCCTAAGGACCCATTAATACTACGAATTAAAGGGTCCTTGTGCAAGTAAGGGGGTCAAATAAATGTTTTAAGTGTCTATAAATAATCAAATGGGGCTAACAAAATAAACAATTATGGGGGCCATCACATAGATTGGTTTAAAAGCCCAATATATTGTCCCTTGATGCCTTCAAAGAAGGTACAACATGGTATGAATATATATCCCACAATCAAAGTGTACATATCCATAAAATCAAAGGTCACTAAAGACATTCTTATCAAAATCACATGTTCCCAAAAGGAATTCCTTCAATATATATCTTTGTTTCAACAATTTTATAACATTTTTTCCTAGTCCTCTGTAAATATTCCTAACCTCAACCCTACCATTATAGAAAATTGAATCGACACAGGGCCTGATACTAAACAATTCAACAGAAGTAGTGAAAATGTCACCTCTCTAAGGAAATGGTAATCAAAAATAAAATTGACAAGCTTCACCAATATGGTTTTATTTATCACATTTTTTATACTTCATCAACATCTCATCTTATTCCTATTATGAAAAAGCATAGAATCATTAACATCTACACTAACTTTTGGGATTTGAATCGAGCATGTCCCAAGGATAATATATTAACACCATTCATTGACCAAGTCATCGATGCTTTTTTTATACGCGAGGGAATACTTTTTTATACATGAGGGAATAGCACAGAGAGACACATGCAAAAGGTGTATATTGGGGAAGTACACCAAATTTTCCTTTCATGATAAAGACAGTCGAGTGCAAGCGATCCTTGATTGAGTTCACTCAGATGTGTGTGGAGCATTCTCGATAGCATCCGACAGGTATTATGTAATATTTGTTGATGATTTTTCTCATAAGAGCTAGATTTTATTCATGCAGAAGAAAGATCAGAAGTTTGCTAAATTTTGTGAATTTAAAGCACTTTCCAAGAAAGATACTTGAATAAAATTAAAGATCTCAGAAGCGATAATGGTGGAGAATATGTGTCAAATTAATTCAAGAACTTCTTTGTAAAAGAAGGCATTATGCGGGATTTGATAGCACGAAATAAAAGTATTGTGGGAGTGGCACGAGCATTTTTACATGATTAAGTCCTACGATTGCACTTGTGGGTTGAAGCATGGAACAAAGTTGTTTATTTCCAGAACACAATCCCTTATCAAATTCTTGAAATGATTACACTAGAAGAATCTTTTTGAGGTAAGAAACAAAATTTGGCACACTTCATGATCTTTGGTTCATCAATCTACTGTCATGTTACCAAGGATGCATGGAAAAAGCTAGAGCCAACAGCTAAGCTGGGAATATTTTTGGGGTAAGTTGATACACCTCACAACTATCAGGTGCACCTGCCATCCAACATGATGATAGTGGTTCATAGAGATGTGAAGTTTGATGAAGATAATCTCATGAGTTGTTCTCTTGAGAGGGAGCTTCAGTGACATGTAGATGAGGAGCTTTTATCTCTAAAGGAGGAACCTCGGGATGATGTAGAGTAGCCACATGCAGAGGAGCAGAGAGTGGAAACACCCACTCATGTAGAGACTCCTAGAGATGGGAGAAAGCACACAAGAGAAGTTGACATATTATTGCATGATGCTAGAGAGATTGTCAAAGAACCCACATCATAGCGCAAGAAGAGGAGGTCACCAGAGTGATACACTGGCTACATGGCTCTGATGAGCGAGAGTGTGGATATTGAGTCATCCTAATTCGAGGAATCAGTGCAGCAACCAGTGTGGGTTGATACCATGGTTAAGGAGTATGATTCCATTATCCGAAACAGTGTTTGGGAGGTGGTCCCAAGACTATCAGACAAGCCAATGGTGAGTTCTAGATGGCTTTACAAGGTAAACCAAGCAGCATATGGGAGTGTGGAGAAACAGAAGGCAATATTTGTAGCCAGAGGGTTCTCTCATGTGGAGGGAATTGATTACAATGAGACCTTTGCTCCTATGGAAAGGTACTCATTAATCAGATATATTTTAGCATTGTCAACGCAAATGGGATGGAAGATACATCATATGGATGTAAAAATAGAATTCCTCAATGGCATGATTAAGGAAGAGGTGTATATTGGGCAGATGGAATGATTTGAGACCTTCAATAGAGAGTCGCATGTCTGCAGACTCAAGCGAGCATTGTATGGACTGAAATAAGCACCCTGTGCTTGGTACACCAGGATTGATAGTCATTTCACTTGGTTGTACTTCACCAAAAGTGAAGCAAATGCAAACCTTTACCATATTCTAGTTGAAGGTAAATTTTTTATTATAGTATTATATGTCAATGATTTGATTATCACAGGTGATGAGAAGCTCATAAAATCTTTCAAAGAGGACCTTGCAAGAGAGTTCGAGATGAAGGACCTGGGGCTCATGCATTACTTTCTTGGTATGGAGGTATGGCAAGGAGATGAGGAACTATTTGTCTATCATGTAAAGTATGCCAACGAGATACTGAAGAAGTGCCACATGGAGAGCAGTAAACCCATGGAGACTCCTCTAGTAGGTAACTGGAGGAAGGATGATGCTACTTCAGGTGAAGTAGTGGAGGCTACTATTTATAGATAACTTGTGGGTTCACTTATGTTTTTGGTGAACACACGACTAGACATGTGTTTTGCAATTAACAAACTTATTCAAACCATGGTTAAGCCAACCAAATTGTATTGGAAGGTAGCCAAAAATGTGTTGAGATACCTCAAAGGCACCACTCACTTTGGTCTTTGGTATAGACGAACAAAGGGAGTGAAGCTTCAAGGCTTCACAGATGTAGATTGGGCAAGGATTCCATTCGACAGGAAGAGAACATCAGGGGGAACCTTCATTATTAGGCTAGCACTAGTTTCTTTGTATAGCAGGAAGCAGATATCAGTTGCACTCAGTTCAGTAGAAGCAGAGTACATGGTTGTTAGTCAAGAAGCTTGTGAGGCTATCTGGATGAGGAAGATCCTTTTTGGGTTGTTTGGTCATCAGATGGAACCAACAATGATTTACTATGACAATCAGAGTTGTATCAAACTCTCTGAGTATCCATTTTTTCATGATCATTCCAAGCATATTGACATTTGATATCACTATCTACGAGATTGTGTGCAAAGGAGAATCATGTTGCTCTAATACATTCCTACAGAGGAGCAAGATGTAGATATTTTGACAAAGGCATTGTAGAGAAGAAAATTCGAGTGTCACAGAGGCAGGATCAGTGTAGCAGATAATCCCTTTCTTGTTGAGAGGGGGTGTTAAAAATAGAAGCAAGAAAATCCTAATTTCATTTTTCCTTGAATTCAATTAGGAATTAAATTATAATTCTATTCACATAGCAACTTGTAACAATTAACTAATTTAATTTGACTTATTTAGCTCAGTAAATTCGAGTTGCGAGTCTATCTAGAGTCATGTAGAGTGATCCCTAAATTTTAGGGGCCCAAATTGAGTTATTATTTAGTTTTAATTATTTAATTCAATTTAACTGAGTTAAATTCAGTTAAACTAGTTCTAACTGTTGGAGGAACTAGTGATAGGTCTAGTGAATTAAATTGGATTTAATTCACATGCAATGATCAATCAAATAATTGATAATTCACTCATAAATAACTTATGCATGTCAGTTCATAGGAAGACCTAGTTTAGATTAGAGTTCAAGGAGAGTGTACTATCAGTTGTAAAACCATCTAAATTAAATCGATGATGCATGCAATCAGAGGAAGGCCTATGGATGGATTGCGCAATTATTAGTGAGGAATTTCCCAATTAAATATGGGATAATTCCAAAGGGAACAATGCAAGGAATTAGGGGTTTGGCAGGCAGCATATTTGGCTAAGTATTGACTTGAGCTAGTTTGTGAAGCAGTGAGATATATTGTATTTGTACAGAGATTATTCAAGTTGAACAAGCATTGTATATTCTTCTCAAATCTTCTAGTTAATGCAATATATAAATAGCATGGGATTTTATCTTTGGCTTTCCCAAAAAAATTATTGTGTTATGTGTGATTGAAATTCTTCCTTTTATGCTTTGTGTTTTCATCGATCAATTTTTGTTTCTGTTGAGGAGTAGAGTAGATTCGAGTCAATTGTTTTAGCATATCACAATATGCAGTTTGAACCTACGATAAAAATCTTCAACTGTTGTAAATATGAAATTCAAACTGCAACCAACTACCAACTTCATAACACCTTAACAATTTCATGCTCCTATCTATACTTGGGAATTTTGTTATATTCCACTATTCCCATGACTCAATCTTTATTATAAAAAATAGAGTTTTATCAGCCTAAGGCATTCATCATCTACGACCTTACTTCCTTGCCACTTTATCCTCTTTATCACTAAAATACAGAGATGTATTCTCTATGTTTTAAGTTCATTAATCCATCCAAAGGGATGATCCAGAAGAATACACATGCATCCATGAAATTAATAGGCATTATTCCTCTATCCATGCATCATGCAAAATGTGAAAAACTAGACTTCACGCATGCTCCTCTTTATTTAACTTAAGCAAGGAAATTGAATAAGAGTTATGGACTCTTCATAACAATATTTGTGATAACACATAATTTTCACATACAAGGAACAAATATCCCTATCAATTATAGTGTTCAATAAGCATTTTGTATTTTAATATTAAACCAAAGGAGAAATTATAAGAGAGGCTTATAACTACCTAAATTTTACCAAAACAAATTAATTTATCATGCAATCATTGTCATGAGGTCACTTTCTATATCGTAAAATAGTTATGCTTGCAATACTTCATTTCTTGTACAAGATTGCTAGAAGACATCCACACCATAATATTATTGTTGAATTGTCATTCAAGGCTAATACTAGCCTTAGTTGTAACTTGATTGTTCCACCTATGGGACCAAACTCTAACCTACAAAAATGATAAAACATGCAATAATAAGCCTATACACAATCAGGACTCTATACATGGGAAAAACAAACATTTAGTCTTAGCTAAATAATGTTGTGTCAAAGATATAAATATAATTTTTTCTTTAATTCAAATTCCACTTATGATGGTAATCAAACTTAAACCTTCAAGTCTAAAGCCCTTAAACTTATGTTCTTTTTAAGGTTGATCTTTATACTAAGTTAAACCTACTCACTTATGCCTTGAAGTTCAACTATAATCTCCATCACTTAAGCTTATTACCTAATGATCTCAATCATGCTTACTTTGTAGTTGTCAATCAAGCCTCTACCAACCATGTAGCATATCAATTTTTCAATTAACTACTATAAATGTTGGCCTTAAACTAGTCAAATATCACCTTATAAAATTGTCTTACAGCATGATTTTTATGGGATGTAGAATTTTGTAAAATGAACTTGATTGAAGCTTACTTCTTAAGGAAATATAAGAAATAATGAGAGTTTGTAGTCCACGGAGATTAAACATCAATCAATTTCTCCATATCCCCGGAAATTTCTTAAACACTGTTGATGTAATCACTTCCAAAACATCATTTTGGGACAACATAACAATATGAATGTAAATTTTGTAAGATTAACTCTAAGTGTAGGAAATCAAGCCTATGGGAATCTAACCTTATCCACAACCTTTTTTACAGTCATATGAAATAAAATTGAGTTATACATATATATTATCTAATCACAAGCGTATATATTTTAACAACTAGTAACAAAGAGAAGATGAGTTATCTAATTAAACTGATTACTCTAGCTAGTTGACTGAGTGATTTTCCAACCAATATTAGGCATAGATGCACTTTGTATTTTTTAATTTGGCCACCCCCTAGCTTGATCATGATACCATAAGGGAAAAATTAAGCATTATCTGATATTATGTGAAATCACCACCCCTCGTATGTATGCTTTCAATAGTAAAATATCTTCCTCATTGAGTGTAAAGTTTCCATGTCTTCTACAAAACCTTCTACTAGCTTGCATAACACATGTAAGCCCCTTTACTCTTACATTATTCCCTCAATGGCTCATATTCCTTGTTCTTATCATGCATCCCAATGAGGCTCTAATTCATAGTACATGTTTAGTGAATTTAGGTGGCTTTCCCACGTGTTTTTGGGATCTATTGTAGGGATTTTCAATGACTTTTTTACTTGAAATAGCTCTTCACATGCCCTATTCTTCGTTCCTATTCAACCATTCTCTATTCACTCCCACAACCTTCATCTGTCATTTAGACTAATTCACGCACATGAAAATGCTCATCTCTACCCCCTATCAGCCACACACATAGGTCTACTCATCTCTTATTAAATAAACTCCTCCTCCATCTATGCAACTTACCCTTCAACCCATAGACACAATTTTCCAATGTGAAAGTTCTTAGAGAGTGATATGAGTTGGCCCACTCATCTCATTATTGTTGAAGGTGGTCCTTCCACTTACTATACTCATTGGCTTGTTAGTTCAATGGAAGAAAAATAACAACAATTTTCACAATTTAATTTGACAACCAATAAAAATTTGATAAAGATAACTACAAATTATTAAATGTGTTAAATCCCTTGATGTGTAGAAGTTATAATGTATATTTGAAACTACTCATGAGTTTTAATCAAAATCACAATACACAAATTGCTATAAATAAATAATTTATAAAAAATAATATAATAATAATTAATTAATTAACATTAATAGAAATTAGTTATGGAATGAAAAGTCAAAAGGCATGACCAATCAAACCCTCGCGACCAGTCAAAGCCTATTTAAGCAAAGCATCCATTCAGTTCTTATTCATTAAGACAATTACTACTTACACTTACATTCAGAATCTACGCAACTACACTTGCATATTGGCATTTCTTTCTTATAATGGTATAGAGAAATTTCCACATCCTCCGCCTATCAATTCGTACAATATATGTACCGCAGTGTTCTCCAATAAAAAATTCATCATGTTCGACTATGTCACACCCCCCATTTATTCACCATTTTTGTTTCTTCCATTTTTTCCATTGTTGTGTGAAACCAAAAATTCTTTCAACTATTGTTTCTCCTACTCCTGACAATCTGTAACCCTATACCCTTGCCCGTCTCCGTTTTCATAGCCCACGTTCACTGTTCCTCCATGCTTTGGCTGCAAATCTCCCAACTGAGCCTGTGTAAGTCGAGGATAAATCCATGTACCCGGATCGACCAAGCCATGTCTGCCAATATCAAATTGATCCATTATTCTTCTGATAGAGCTCCTCAACCGAAACCCTTCTCAGCCATCATGACTGTGTTAGTTGACCTGTCCCCGTCGTCCCTCCCTGACCGCGTCCATTTCCCTAGTCAATTGTGTTCGTGTACATGACCAATCATAATTTCAATAGTCACCCTAAATTCGTCATGGTTAGCCATCACATTCTCCAAAAGTCACATCCATGGCTCCATCCAATACAACAGTCGAACATTACACAAGTGATAACGTATTACTGATTATTAAAAAAAATTAATAAAATTATATAACTTATAAATAAATATAATTATATAATTGTTATATAATTAATAATTATAACTATAAAGTTATAGTTATTTAATTAAAAAAAAAACAAAAAAATTATTATTATTATTATTTAAAAAAAATATTGGTTCCGCCAAGAAAAAGAGAAACAAAATGGGGAATAATGACGAATCCAATTCAAAAAAATATCAAGAAGAACTCAATAAAGTACAAATTCGCCTTGACAATGTTGGAAAGAAGTAGGCATAGTTAGGAGAAGGTCAAAATAAGATAATTGTAACTCAAGAAGAATTAGTTATTGATATTTAAAAAATAGATAACATTGAGATAATGTTGCTAGGAATGCAAAACCAGTTAATGGGAAGGGCTAATTCATTTTTTTAATCCTTCAATTACTGAGAAACCAAAACAAAGTCCTAAAACTCCTGGAAGCAAAGATTTTCCAAATCATGAAATTCTGCAAATGTCGCAAATACACTTCTCAGGTAAACAGTATTATACAAAATTTCTAGAAAAAGACTATCAATGAATTAAGAAGGAGATCCCAAAATACGATGGAAAAGACCATAGAGGTGTGATTGTGTGGGTTAAAAAAATGGAATCCATTTTTTAATCGAACCCGCAAATAGGTGAATGAGAGAAAATCATGACGGCATCCAACAATTTGGAAGCTGAGGCATATGATTGGTTCATGTTAGGATTCCAAGAAACTCTCCTAGGTTGTAGCTCAGAGGTGCCTGGTAACATATAAAATCAACTTATTGTTGCAAATGGATGAATGGAAAGAATGATGTTTGTCCAAGCCAGATAACCACTTCTACTTTGCTTGACTCCAGACATGCGTGAACACCCCCAGACTACAAGGCTTTAGACCACCAACCAACTACTCACGATTTAAGATTGGGTGAATATGGAGAATACTGACCACACTAGCAGATGCACAAGACCATGTGATAGTCGGCTGCAACCAATAAAGAAATCTGTAAATCTAATCTACTAATGCACAGACAGGATGACAGCTCTCTGGCACTAGATGAAGAGAAACCTATATAACTTATACAATGATACATACAAGATTTTAGCACAGAGGTAGGGTGACAGCTACTTTAATTCTAAACATCAAGAGTTCAGGAATACAGCATATTAGGCACAGCTTAGAAGAGAAGATAAATGGAAAGTGAGCAATTAACAGCAAAAGAAGCTTGTATTAGCTGAAAATGAAGACGAGAAGCTGCAAGTATCAAAATAGTTACAGTCTCCAAAAGTTGAACCTTACATCAAAACATCAACCATCGACCCTGATTACATCTTGTTTGTGGGTATATATAGAGTTTCATTACAAAGGCACTTGGCCATTCTAGGTATGGAGGGGTCATAATTGACCACCAACCACATTTAACTGCTTGATGGAGTCTTTGAGTGCGTTTACTTATCTCATTGGGTGAATCTGATCTCCTCAGGTGCTCTGTTGTCCTCTCAGGCAGTTGGAGTGTTCGTATCCATGAAGTTCCATAACTGCTAAATGACGTTGCGTGCTCATGCTCTATCCTTTTTTATCTTCGGCCATATTGTTTGTTGAATGTGGTTATTGAGGAGCAATAATAACGGGTACTGGTGAGCCAGTCACCTTTGTCCTTCAGGTATACGGAAATGATCGAGAGGCGTGGAGTGCATGGCGAATGTAGGAGCTGGATGGAGGAGCGAGACTGGCCGTTACATCGGGAGGATAGATAGCAGAGATGACTCAACAAGGATATTGGAAGAGGCAGGAGCGGGATGATCGTGAGCCGTTGGATCTCAGGCGGGCAGATCCAACGATAATCGGGCGATGAAGGCGCGCGGTGGTTATTAGGTGGGAACGGAGGATTAAGAGGTAAGCTGTTTTGATCCCACCGCTTTAGGGCATAGGGCGGTAAAAGGACAGATGCGTGCAATCCCATTCAGCGCATGACATGTGGTGGCGGAGGAGAGAGGAAAACCACCCTCCATCGTGCATTAACGTACAGTTACTTCGTGGACATAGGGAGAGCAAATGTCGCCCGATCGTGGCGGCGATGATCGGACGACGGGGAAGTGATCGCGTAAGTCACTGCGATGGGAGTCGTTAGATTGGGAGGCGGAGATCCACGGCAGAGGCTACGGGTGAAGAGTTTGTGAAGGTGCACAGTCGTATGGGCACGGTTTTATGAGGTTTTGGGTTTTAACACCTGGGGCTTTGTTGGGTTGTGTTATATTCTTTGCACGACTAACCCACGTAGTGAACCGGGGGGTTAGAGGGGGGGTGGAGCCCCCCCTTCGTTGCGCCAATTACGCAGTGAGGGGGTCACAGGGGGGGTGGCAGCCCCCCCTGTCCGAGGGGTTTGAGGGGGGTGGGTAGCCCCCCTCTACGGGGTTCAGGGCAGCGCCCCGACAGAAATTTTTTGGACCCTATATTAGGTTGGGTGAACCTACCTATGGTTTTCAGTCCATGGTTTTGGATGCAATGGTTTTCGGTCCATGGTATTGGATGCTTCGGCATGTATAAATATGTATTGTAACATTGAAAGGAATAATAATAAAAATCAAGCTGGTAGTCTCAGTTTTGAGATCCAGTGGGAAATCTCTGTGTATATGTGTTTTATGTGTTATGCTCTCGCGTTTTTATTTTTCCTGTGATTTAGAATTCGTATGCAGGTAATTTATGTACGGGGTTAAAACCTACAGGCTTAAGAAATAGGGGTTTTATATGGCTTTTAACAGAAAAGCACAGGAAATGGAGATGAAGGGAGGATGAGTGAGGTAAAGGAGAAGGTGAGAATGACTAGTATAGGCCTCCTTTGAGCATAACCAAGGATCGAGCTTATTTTTTATCCTCAAATATCAAAAATATATAGCAGAGCTAACAATGGCTCCTTTTGGGGATGAGATCCTCCTTGTGAGGTCTCAAGAACTGCAGACCAATGCCTTACCTATAAAAACCAAATGAGCAAAATTTCCTAGTGCTCCATTGGGCATGGAGTCTAATTAAGCTTACACTAAAACTGATAAAACAACATATTTACACTTTAAGGCCAAAAGACCTTAAACAATATAATTTTTAAAAAATCACCCATTAACTGGGCCATCAAAAGTTGTCTCTCCTTCCATATTTTGTAGCATGAAAGTATTGTTCCCCTGGATCTGAGTGATGACAAAAGGTCTCGTCCATAAGGCATCAAACTTCCCATGGTTGCCTTTCTTCTCTTTCAATGCATCCCACTTAAGAACCAAGTCTCCAACCTGAAAATGATATGTTTTTTCCCTCCTGTCAAAGGCTTCCTTGACCCTCTTTTGATGTGTTGCAGACTTCTCAACCAGTTGTTCTCTGATTTGATGTACCTCTGCTAAATTAGTGATCCATTTTGCCATGTCCTCTTCCTCATTTTGCTCTTCTTGTAAAAACTTTTCCATAGGGAGGGTTAACTAAATTGGGAATATAGCCTTAGTGCCACATACCAACTTGAATGGAGAATTCCCTATGGATTTCTTGGTGGTCACTCTGTCAGCCCACAGTGTATACTTGAGTTTAGAATCCCAATTCTCTTTGTTGTCTTCCAACAGCTTTTTAATTATCCTTATTAGGCTCTTGTTGGAAGATTCTGCTAGACCATTTCCTTGAGGATAGTATGAGGTGGAATGAACTAGCTTAATGCCCATTGAGTCACACATGTCCACCAATTCTTTTGCCCTAAAGGATGCAACATTGTCTGTAACTAATTTATGTGGACAACCAAATCTAGTGAATATATTCTTTGTCAAGAACCTCATAACCACATGATGGTCAGCTTTTCTGGTAGGGATGGCCTCAATCCATTTAGTGAAGTAATATGTGGCTACTAAGATCCATCTGTGCTGGCCACTGGAATGTGGATTGATCTCTCCAATGAAATCCAAGCCCCACTGCTGAAAAGGGTCACCAGCATGTATGGGTTTTAAGGGCAGGGACTTCAATTGCTGCTTCCTTCAAATCTTTGGCACCTGTCACAAGATTTAACAAATGAAAAGACATTAGAAAATAAGGTGGGCCAATAGTACCCAGCTCTCAGGATCTTATGGGTTGTAGTTTTCCAATAATGATGTCCTCCACATATGCTAGAATGAAACTGTTGCATGACCTCCATGGATTGTTCCTTGTCCAAACACCTCAACAGAATTCCGGAGGGGTCCCTCCAATAGAGAAAATTTTCATGAATGCAATATTTGGCTACCTTGAGCTTGATAGTTCTGGCTTGGCTTGAACTAAGGCATGGAGGAACTTCTAGCTTCAGCAAGAATTGAGCCATTGTAGAATACCATTCACAAGAAGCTATATTTCCTGCCAATGACTACTTTTTCCCTGGTTCAATTGTTTCCCCTTCTGCCTGGCTATCCTCTAAATTTATGCTTATCAAATTCATGTCCAGCATTTTGCAATTTTCTTCAGCCATTAATCTAGTAAGGTCCTAACCTCTGACAAGCTTGGTGGGCTTCATTTCTATGTTGAATTCAATAAGCTTTGCAATCCATTTAGCCCTTTTTCCATCAGCATCTGGTTTCATTAGGACATCTTTTACTGAAGTAGAGGGCACATATGCAATTACCTTGGAATGCAGAATGTAAATTCTGAAAGCTTTCAAAGATTTTATAAGAGCATATGCTTGTTTTTTGATGATACCATACCTCAGCTCAGAACCCCTTAAGGTTTTGTTGAACAATGCCACTGGATGCTCTGAACCTTCCTCATCTTCTTGCAACAAGACTGTTGCAAGGGTGTCATCAAAGGCAAACAAAAACATATGGAACTCCTTGTTGTAATCTGGGTTTATCAAAGTAGGAGCTTCCATAATAGCTCTCTTGATGGATTGAAAAGATCTTCTTGCTGCATCAGTCCATTTGATTTTTGACCCCTTCTTCAACATGGAGGTAATTTGTTTTACAAGTTCTGCAAAATTTGGGATAAACCTCCTTACAAAATTTATCTTGCCCAGAAAGGACAAGATATCCTTCTTTGATCTCAGGATAGACAAGGTTTGTATTTCTCTTACTCTTTATGGGTCAATTCTGACACCCACGACAGAAACAACATGTCCTAACAACTTGCCTTCTTCTAAAGCAAATTGTGACTTTTTAGGATTGACTGAAATCCCAAACCTTCTGCACTCCATAAACACTTTCTTCAAATGCTACAAATGGTCTTGATGGTTGTTGGAGGTAATATTGTTATATCATCTAGGTAGATAAGGACAAATTTATCCTTCTCTCCTGCAAATTCTATATCCATATCTCTCTGAAAGGTGGCTTCAGCATTCATCAGCCCAAAAGGCATCTTGGAATACATAAAAGTGCCCCAAGGAGTGGTGAATGCAGCCTTCTCTTGGTCATCTGGATGCACAGCAACCTGATTATACCCTGAAAATCCATCCAAGAAAGACATCACTTTAGCTCCTGAGACTTTCTGCAGCAAACGCTCCATCTTGGGTAGAGGATAATTATCTTTCTTAGAGCATTTGTTTAAATTTCTGAAATCAACACAAAGCCTAATTTCTCCACTTTTCTTCCTCACAACTATCAAGTTGGCTACCCACTTTGAATACCTCAGGGGGACTATGATTTTGGTAGCCAACAACTTCTTGATTTCTTTTTCAATCAGAGGGAGGAGCAAAGTATTTATGGGTCTCATTTTCTGCTTAAAGGGGATGGTGTCTTTCTCTAAAGGAACCTTATGTTGTATGATATGTTTGTTATATGATTTCAGGTCACTATATTCCCAGGCAAAAACATCAGCAAATTGCTTCATCAGATTGCAGTACTCAGAACTTTGGGCAATAGACAGATGGGTGGACAGATTTATATACCTTGGATGCTCTGGACTCTCTATGTTATGCTTATAGACTGAAAATTGATCTTCTTTTTGGGTAGCCTTATAAGGCACATCATTCTGGTCAAACAGATTTTCTAAGGGAACTAGACCTTTAAGTATTTGATTGTTGGGAAGTTGGACAATGCTATCTTTGCCAACTTTGTTTCTAAGATGGCGTTAGGGATTTTCCTCCAAGGCTTCATTCTCTTGGTCAATTTGCATTTCGGAGAATTCATCAATGACCTGAGGAAACCTATTTACCTCATCATCATCCTCAAAAACTTTCCAGTGCTGGACATTATCAGGCAAGGATGGTCTATATTTCATCTTAACTTCATAAACTAGTCTGGGAGGCATAGGAGGGATAAACATGCTAGAAGACACAGCAAGGGAATTGGCAAGCTAATTTTGGCTCTAGGGATATATGAGATACAAAAATTATCAAAAGATTCTTTGAGTCTCCATACCTCATCTCTATATGCTTTCAACCTTGGATGCTTTGCTTGAAATGTTTTGTTCACTTGCTGAATGATGAGATCAGCATCTCCAAACACCTTTATGTTTTTGATTCCTCTGTCTTTAGCTACGTTAAGACCCAATATCAGAGCCTCATACTCTACTATATTGTTGGTGACTTGGAATGCCAGCTTAAAAGATAGATGTGTGCTTTCCTGTTTTGGGGATATCAGCACCACCCCTGCTCCTGCAATTTCCCTTGAACATGCTCCATCAAAAAACACCTCCCAAACCTGACTTCCTTGCTCTCCCAGGGCCTAGACTATTGGTTTCCTAAGTTGTATTGAGGCCTTCCAAGATTCTTCAATTTGGAGAATACATGCTCCAAAATCAGTGTCCACGGCATAAATAGGATGATTAGAAGGATTCTTCTCATCACTGATGATGTATGCCAGTTGTGCCTCTCTATATAATCTCTTGCTTTCTCCCCCAAAGACTTGGATAGTCGCATAAGATAGATCATTTTGTAATGTCTCACCTAGTCTCTTAATCCATCCTCTGGACAGCAGCATGCCAAACTTGGGAGGGACATCTACTACCACAATGTCCATCATCATGCTTTTCATGGTCAGTTGAGTTAGGGTAATGGCCAAGTCTTTGATCAATCCCAGACATTTCACCTTTCTTGAATCAAATGAGAATAAATCATGATAAGGTCTGATAATATCAAGGCCTAACTCTTCCATGACAGCTTTGGGCATCAGATTGTGGCTGGCCCCTGTGTCCAGCAGGAAATTGTGGAGGATTTTGTCATGAATGGTCAAGGAGACATAAAATGATGGAGAATTCTCATCAGTAGGTTTAGTCATTGAGCTAAGAACAACTGCAGGTTTGTCATATTGCAAATTGACATAGTCAGTGGAGGTTTGTGTGGCTTTCAGCTCAAGGGCGTCTAGAATATGCTTTCTAAAGACTTCACTCTTTGCAAGCTCTATCAAAGGCACATATATTTTTAACTTCTGGACTTCTGATTCAAAGCTGAAAGGGGAAGGGGACTTGTCAAGACCTCTTACCTCTTGAGCTAGTGCTTTGAGGATGGTTGGGTCAGTTGTTGGCCGTTTCTATTTAATGTTCTGATGCTCTATGGGGACAGCATCTCTCTGGATAGGATTCTCCTTGACATTGCTTGGTCTTGACCTCAGATTATATATTTGATGCTCTTCAATCTACAGAACAGCCTCTCTGTCACACTCTTGACTGATTTGGTCCTAGAGCAATGACTCTTCATGGGCAGCCAATGTCAAAAAGGCAGCACTGCCCTTATCTTCCATGCAATGAATTTCATCCTCTTCTTCAAATTGTTCCTCCTCCATGACTACGTTTTGGAAAGGAGCCTTAACCCTTTGTTCTTCACCAGCTTATTTACCTCTCTGAATGATCTGCAATTGTTCATTTGCTCTTCTGAATGGATTTGGGTTTATTGGAGAAAATGTGTTTGGAAGCCTCACCTTTCTAGAGCTCTACTCAACCTTCAGCTTGGATATTTCAGCAGCCAACGACTCTATCATTTTAGTCATTTTGTCTAAATTAGGTTCTGAAGATGAAGCAGAGGAAGAAGAAGCCTCACCTCTCTGTCTCCTTCTATCAGCATGACTCTTGATCTTTTCTGTAGCCATGATATTAGATTCTACTTCTAATGCTGCATCTTGCATCTCAGCTAGAGTGGCACATCTTCTCTCTCTCAACAGCAAGCAAAAATCGGAGTCAAACGCATTAGCATAGGTGAGTTTGGCAGAGGTGGGGGTAGGCTTTACTTCAGCTGGTATCTTACTATACATATGATTGAATCTTTTATTGAACTCAGACAATGATTCCCCATTTTCCTTCTTGAGGTTTCCAAACTCAGTATGGTAATATAGCAGGTCCTTTTTATCTCCCCAATGCTTCAAAAATACTTCATCTAAGGCTTCAATATCTGCTATAGAACTAGGGGCCAGTTCTCTAAACCACTTTCTAGCCTCTCCATCAAGGTTTTGGACAAATACTCTCATCCAGACATCATCCTCACTAATATCTAGGTTATCAGCATAGCTACAAAAAGACTCAAGGTGTTCTTCAGTTGTTACTCCCTCTGTACCCGTGAACTTAAGCATGTATTTCTAATATTCTCCTACAGGCATGGCATTCAAAGGAAAAGGCAAGACCAAGGGTCCATATCTCGCAGCTATGATTCTTTCCATCTTTGTGGGTGCTTGTTGGCTTGCCATGATTGAGATGGATGGAAAGGTACTAGTCATTTGGATGACAGGAGACTGAGGAACGGATAGAGACAAAGGAAAATGATGGACTATATGGGAGACTTTCTTTGGACTTAGATTCAAAGGGGAACTTAATGAACAAGGAGCTTTATGAATCTCTGAGGGTATTTCCTCATTAACATCGCTAGGCTCTATATCTTCAGGCTGTACATTCTCAGCTATAATCTTTTCTTGCAGAGATACATAAAATGGTTTAGGCTTACCTGATCCTGATGCTCCTTTCTGTGATGTTTTCCTCTGCTTAACAATTTTCTCAGGGTCAGGCACTAGGTCAACTGGTAATTTCTGAGGATTTCTCTGAGTATGCCTCATAAACTGAGCCAGAACTGTAATGTGGAGTCGCCACTAGGTTGGTCCTCCAGTAGAGTCACCAGATAGATGATTACAACCAGAAATGTGTCCAGACTTTGTCTATCATCAAGGTTGGAACTGTGTTGTTCTCCCAGGGAAGCTGAGCTTCAGTCTCCTCTCCCCAACAACGGTGCCAATTATGTTAGGATTCCAAGAAACTCTCCTAGGTTGTAGCTCAGAGATGCCTGGTAACATATAAATTCAATTTATCGTTGCAAATGGATGAATGGAAGGAATGATGTTTGTCCAAGCCAGATAACCACTTCTACTTTGCTTGACTCCAGACATGCATGAACACCCCAGACTACAAGGCTTTAGACAGTTTAAGATTGGGTGAATATGGAGAATACTGACCACACTAGCAGATGCACAAGACCATGTGATGGTCGGTTGCAACCAATAAAGAAGTCTGCAAATCTAATCTACTAATGCACAGACAGGATGACAGCTCTCTGGCACCAGATGAAGAGAAACCTATATAATTTATCCAATGATACATAGAATATTTTAACACAGAGGTAGGATGACAGCTACTCTAATGCTAAACATCAAGAGTTCAAGAATACAGCATATCAAGCACATTTTAGAAGAGAAGATAAATGGAAAGTGAGCAATTAATAGCAAAAGAAGCTTGTATTAGCTGAAAATGAAGACGAGACACTGCAAGTATCAAAATAGTTATAGTCTCCAAAAGTTGAACCTTACATCAAAACATCAACCATCAACCCTGATTACATCTTGTTTGTGGGTATATATAGAGTTTCATTACAAAGGCACTTGGCCATTCTAGGTATGGAGGGGTCATAATTGACCACCAACCGCATTTAACTACTTGATGGAGTCTCTGAGTGCGTTTACTTGTCTCAGTGGGTGAATCTAATCTCCTCAGGTGCTTTGTTGTCCTCTCAGGTAGTTGGAGTGTTCATATCCATGAAGTTCCATAACTGCTAAATGTCGTTGGGTGCTCATGCTCTATCCTTTTTATCTTCGACCATACTGTCTTTTGAATGTGGTTGTTGATGAGCAACAGTAATGGGTACTGGTGAGTTGGTCACCTTTGTCCTTCGGGTATACGGAAATAGTCGAGGGGTGTGGATTACGTGGCGAATGTACGAGCTGAATGGAGGAGCGAGACTAGCCGTTGGATCGGGAGGATAGATGGCGAAGATGAGTCAACAGGGATATCGGAAGTGGCAAGAGTGGGATGATCGTGAGCCGTTGGATCTCAGGCGGGCAGATCCAACGTTAATCAGGCAATGAAGGCGCATGGTGGTTATCGAGCAGGAATGGAGGATTAAGCAGTAAGTTGTTTTGATCACACTACTTTAGGACATAGGGAAATAAAAGGACGGATGCGCACGATCCCATTCAGCGTGTGACGCGTGGCAGCAGAGGAGAGAGGAAAACCACCCTCCATCATGCGTTAATGTACAGTTACTTCGTGGACGCGGGGACAGCAAATGCCATCCGATCGTGGCGGAGATGATCGGACGGTGGGGAAGCGATCACATAAGTCACTATGATGGGAGCCGTTAGATCGGGGGCGGAGATCCACGGCGGAGGCTACAGATGAAGAGTTTGTGAAGGCACAATCATATGGGTGCGATTTTATGAGGTTTTGGGTTTTAACGCCCGGGGCTTAAGAAACAGGGGTTTTATATGGTTTTAACATAAAAGCATGGGAAATGGAGATGAAGGGAGGATGAGTGAGGTAAAGGAGAAGGTGAAAATGACCAGTATAGGTCTCCTTTGAGCATAACCAAGGCTCGAGCTTATTTCTGATCCTCAAATATCAAAAATATGTAGCAGATATAACACTGGCTCCTTCTAGGGATGATATCCTCCCTATAAGGTCTCAAGAACTGCAGACCAATGCCTTACCTATCAAAACCAGATGACCTTAAACAATATAATTTTTCAAAAATCACCCATTAATTGGGCCATCAAAAGCTATCTCTCCTTCCATACTTTGCAGCATGAAAGTGTTGTTCCCCTGGATCTGAGTGATGAAAAAAGGTCTCATCCATAAGGCATCAAACTTCCCATGGTTGCCTTTCTTCTCTTTCAGTGCATCCCACTTAAGAACCAAGTCTCCAACCTGAAAATGATATGTTTTTTCCCTCCCGTCAAAGGCTTCCTTGACCTTCTTTTGATGTGTTGCAGACTTCTCAACCAGTTGTTCTCTGATTTGATGTACCTCTGCTAAATTAGTGATCCTTTTTGCTATGTCCTCTTCCTCATTTTGCTCTTCTTGTAAAAACTTTGCCATAGGGAGGGTTAACTAAATTGGGAATATAGCCTCAGTGCCATATACTAGCTTGAATGGAGAATTCCCTATGGATTTCTTGGTGGTCACTCTGTCAGCCCACAGTGCATACTTGAGTTTAGAATCCCAATTCTTTTTGTTGTCTTTCAACATCTTTTTAATTATCCTTATCAGACTCTTGTTGGAAGATTCTGCTAGACCATTTCCTTTAGGATAGTATGAGGTGGAATGAACTAGCTTAATGCCCATTGAGTCACACATGTCCACCAATTATTTTGCCCTAAAGGTTGCAGCATTGTTTGTAACTAATTTATGTGGACAACCAAATCAGGTGAAGATATTCTCTGTCAAGAACCTCATAACCACATGATGGTCAGCTTTTCTGGTAGGGATGGCCTCAATCTATTTAGTGAAGTAATCTATGGCTACTAAGATCCATCTGTACTGGCCACTGGAATGTGGATTGATTTCTCCAATGAAATCCAAGTCCCACTGCTGAAAAGGGCCACCAGCATGTATGGGTTTTAAGGGCAGGGACTTCAATTTCTACTTCCATTCAAATCTTTGGCACCTGTCACAAGATTTAACAAATGAAAAGACATTAGAAAATAAGGTGGGCCAATAGTACCCAGCTCTGAGGATCTTATAGGCTGTATTTTTCCAATAATGATGTCCTCCATATATGCTAGAATGAAACTGCTGCATGACCTCCATGGATTGTTCCTTGTCCAGACACCTCAACAGAATTCTGGAGGGGTCCCTCCAATAGAGTAGATTTTCATGAATGCAATATTTGGCTACCCTGAGCTTGATAGTTCTGTCTTGGCTTGAACTAAGGCATGGAGGAACTTCTAGCTTCAGCAAGAATTGATCCATTGTAGAATACCATTCACAAGAAGCTATATTTCCTGCCAATGACTACTTTTACCCTGGTTCAATTGTTTCCCCTTCTGCCTAGCTATCCTCTGAATTTATGCTTATCAAATTCATGTCCATCATTCTGCAATTTTCTTCATCCATTAATCTAGCAAGGCCTTGACCTCTGACAAGCTTGGTGGGCTTCAATTCTATGTTGAATTCAATAAGCTTTGCAATCCATTTAGCCCTTCTTCCATTAGCATTTGGCTGCGTTAGGACATCTTTTATTGAAGCAGAGGGCACATATGCAATTACCTTGGAATGCAGAATGGAAATTCTGAAAGCTTTCAAAGATTTTATAAGAGCATATGCTTGTTTTTCGATGATATCATACCTCAGCTCAGCACCCCTTAAGGATTTGCTGAAAAATGCCACTGGATGCTCTGAACCTTCCTCATCTTCTTGCAACAAGACTATTGCAAGGGTGTCATCAGAGGCAAACGAAAATATATGGAACTCCTTGCTGTAATCTGGGTTGATCAAAGTAGGAGCTTCCATAATAGCTCTCTTGATGGATTCAAAAGATCATCTTGCTGCATCAGTCCATTTGATTTCTGACCCCTTTTCCAACATGGAGGTAATGTGTTTTACAAGTTTTGTAAAATTTGGGATAAACCTCCTTACAAAATTTATCTTTCCCATAAAGGACTAGATATCCTTCTTTGATCTCGGGACAGACAAGGTCTGTATTGCTCTTACTCTTTCTAGGTCAATGCTGACACCTGCGCAGAAACAACATGTCCTAAAAACTTTCCTTCTTCTAAAGCAAACTGTAACTTTTTAGGATTGACTGAAATCCCAAACCTTATGCACTTCAGAAACACTTTCCTCAAATGCTGCAAATGATCTTAATGGCTGCTAGAGTATACTGTTATATCATCTAGGTAGATAAGGACAAACTTATCCTTATCTCCTACAAATTCTATATCCATAGCTTTCTAAAAGGTGGCTCCAGCATTCATCAGCCCAAAAGGCATCTTGGAATACATAAAAGTGCCCCAAGGAGTGGTGAATGTAGTCTTCTCTTGGTCATCTCGATGCATAGCAACTTGATTATACCCTGAAAATCCATCCAGGAAAGACGTCACTTTGGCTCCTGAGAATTTCTGCAACAAATGCTCTATCTTGGGTAGAGGATAATTGTCTTTCTTAGAGCATTTGTTTAAATTTCTGAAATCAACGCAAAGCTTGATTTCTCCACTTTTCTTCCTCACAACTACCAAGTTGGCTACCCACTTTGAATACCTCAGGGGGACTATGATTTTGGCAGCCAATAACTTCTTGATTTATTTTTCAACTGGAGGGAGGAGCAAAGGATTTATGGATCTCAGTTTCTGCTTAAAAGGGATGGTGTCTTTCTCTAAAGGAATCTTATGCTGTATAATCTTTTTTTCATATGTTTTCAGGTCACTATATTCCCAGGCAAAAACATCAGAAAATTTCTTCATTAGATTGCAGTACTCAGAACTTTGGGCAACAGACAGATGGGTGGACAAATTTATATACCTTCGATGCTCTGGACTCCCTATGTTATGCTTATAGACTGCAGATTGATCTTCTTTTTTGGCAGCCTTATAAGGCGCATCATTCTGGTCAAATAGCTTTTCTAAGGGAACTGGACCTTTAGGTATCTGATTGATGGGCAGCTGGATAATGCTATCTTTGCCAACTTTGTTTCTAAGCTGGGGCTGGGGATTTTCCTCCAAGGCTTCATTCTCTTGGTCAATTTGCATTTCGGATAATTCTTCAATGACCTGAAGAAACCTATTTACCTCATCATCATCCTCAAAAACTTTCCAATGTTGGACATTATCAGGCAAGGATGGTCTATATTTCATCTGAACTTCATAAACTAGTCTGGGAGGCATAGGAGGGATAAACATGCTAGCAGAAACAGCAAGGGAATCAGCAAGCTGATTTTTGGCTCTAGGGATATATGAGATACAAAAATTATCAAAAGAGTCTTTGAGTCTCCATACCTCATTTCTATATGCTTTCAACCTTGGATGCTTTGCTTGAAATATTTTATTCACTTGCTGAATGATGAGATCAGCGTCTCCAAACACCTTTATGTTTTCGATTCCTCTGTCTTTAGTTGCGGTAAGACCCAATATCAGAGCCTCATACTCTGCTATATTGTTGGTGACTTGGAATGCCAGCTTAAAAGACAGATGTGTGCTTTCCTGTTTTGGGGATATCAGCACCACCCCTGCTCCTGCAGTTTCCCTTGAACATGCTCCATCAAAAAACACCTCCCAAACCTGACTTCCTTGCTCTCCCAGGGCCTGGACTATTGGTTTCTTGAGCTTCATTGAGGCCTTCTGAGATTCTTCAATTTGGAGAATACATGCTCCAAAATCAATGTCCACGGCATAAATAGGATTATTAGAAGGATTCTTCTCATCACTGATGATGTATGGCAGTTGTTCCTCTCTATATAATCTCCTGCTTTCTCCCCCAAGGACTGTGACAGTGGCATAAGATAGATCATTTTGTAATGTCCCACCTAGTCTCTTAATCCATCCTCTAGACAGCAGCATGCCAAACTTGGGAGGGACATCTACTACCACAATGTCCATCATCATGCTTTTCATGGGCAGCTGAATTAGGGTAATGGCCAGGTCTTTGATCAATCCCAGACATTTCACCTTTCTTGAATCAAATGAGAATAAATCATGATAAGGTCTGATAATATCAAGGCCTAACTCTTCCATGATAGCTTTGGGCTTCAGATTGTGGCTGGCCCCTGTGTCCAGTGGGCAATTGTGTAGGGTTTTGTCATGAATGGTCAAGGAGACATAAAATTATGGACAATTCTCATCAGCAAGTTCAGTCATTGGGCAAAGCAAAACTGCAGGTTTTTCATCTTGCAAATTGACATAGTCAGTGGAGGTTTGTGTGGCTTTTAGCTCAAGCGCATCTAGAATAGGCTTTCTAAAGACTTCACTCTTTGCAAGCTCTATCAGAGGCACAGATATTTTTAACTTCTAGACTTCTGATTCAAAGTTGAAAGGGGAAGGGGACTTGTTAGGACCTCTTGCCTCTTGAACTAGTGCTTTGAGCATGGTTGGGTCAGCTGCTGGCCTTTTTTGTTTAATGTTCTGATGCTCTGTGGGGACAGAAGCTCTTTGGACAGGATTCTCCTTGACATTGCTTGGTCTTGACCTCAGATTATATCTTTGATGCTCGTCAGTCTGCAAAATAGCCTCTCTTTCCCACTCTTGACTGATTTGGTCCTACAGCAATGACTCTTCATAGGCAGCCAATGTCAAAAAGGCAGCACTACCCTTATCTTCCATGCAATGAATTTCATCCTCTTCTTCAAACTGTTCCTCCTCCATGACTACGTTTTGAAAAGGAGCCTTAACCCTTTTTTCTTCAGTACAAGCCCAAAACTATTGAAGAAGCCAGACATGTAACTAAAATTATTGAACAAAAACATAAGTTCAAAATGTCATTATTCAAGGAAGACGAAGACCAACAACAATACTCAAGTAAAAAGGAGTCAAAAAATGAATATATTGTGGAGACAAATGGACATCAAGACATAGATGCCTTAACAATAAGCTATATACTTATGAAGTTGAGAAAGAGCCAGATAGCTCAAGTAATGAGTTAGAAAGAAGGATAAAAAAGAAAAATAATTGTTGCAAATGTGGAGAAAATTGGACACCAGGACACAAATGTGAAGACACGTCCTTATGATACTATAAAATAATAGATGGAAGGCAAGTTGAAGTACAAGAACCTCACAAACAAATTGTTATCACACACAATTAATATTCATATCCTGAGAAACCCTCATTAGCTGCAATCACTTGTGTCCAACAAACTCAAGACAAAGGAAGTAATTTTCTAAAAGATCAAAAAACAACAAGAAACTGCAAAATACGCTCCACCACACCTTCAAAAACAGAGAAACCAGTCTTCAAAAAGAAAGAACACTAAGCTTACAACACCACTAAGAAACATGACAAGAAGGTTACAACCTAAAATCCTTAAGCTTAACGGGATCATAAGAGGTAGGAATTTCAATATACTCATAGATTTTGGCAGCACTCATAATTGTACAAACATTGATCTTGCTAAACAACTTGATCTTTGTGTAGTCAAAATCAAGGATTTGACCATGACTTTCACTACTAGGCAAAGGTTCAAAGAGATAGGAAAATTTCATAAGGTTTCAATTCAGATACAATAACTAGAGCTACAAAAAAATTATTTTCCCTACCATTTAAAGAAATGGATATAGTTCTAGGTGCAGAATGGTTAATAGAACTAGAAAGCTATACTAAAAACCTTGAAGAACAGTTCATAGACTTTAACTAGAAAGAACAACATTATAAATTATATGGTGTTAAGGCTTCCAACTTCAAGGAAGGTACAAATACGCATGAGGACTTCACCCAGCACAAACAAAGTCAAAGTAAAGATGGAATTCTATAGCTATGTGTTAAACTAGATAAATTCCTTCTTGTTATGCATCTCTGAAGGGAGTGGTAATGTTATGAATAAATATTTTATAAAAAATAATATAATAATTAAATAATTAATTAACATTAATAGAAATTAGTTATGTAATGAAAAGTCAAAAGGCATGACCAATCAAACCCTTGTGACCATTCAAGGCCTATTTAGGCACACCATCCAAGGGAATGTAAATCATCCATTTAGTTTTTATTCGTTAATACAATTACTACTTACACTTACATTTAGAATCTATGCAACTACACTTGCATATCAGCATTTCTTTCTTACACAAACCTATTATATTGCTTTGTGGAATTCAATTCACAATTTAGAACATCAATGACAAATTTGAAATGAGAAATAACACACATGCACATATTATTTTTCTAAGGGAAAGAAATCTGCTAAAAAACCCCATGCTACTTGCATTAATCTGATGAATAGAAATATATTAAAATTTCTAGCTCAATTTCAGGTCAACTTGCAAGTGAATAACCTATCTCTCTACTCACTGAGAAGCTCTAACCCAGACAGTCAATTTATGCCTCTGCTTGAGCCCCTATTTCCTTGGGTAATTCCTTGAGAAATATGGCCCCTATTATTTAGGAAAATCCTCAAATTGACTGTGCAATTCCCAAGGTTGATCATGTGACTGCATGCAACACTTGTACACTCAAGACTAGTCTACAACTGATGTTACACTCCCTTGGAATCTCCACCACAACCAGGGAACTCGAATTCTCTGCATGCACTAGCTATTTTGGGTGGACTGATCATTAACTAGATGGTCACTAAGTTACACTGAAGTCTCACTGCACAATTGACCTTCCACTAGTTCCTCCAATAGTTAGAACTAGTTTAACTGAAAGCAACTTGAAATAACTAACCTTGATTGCTACAGTTTAGCAATCATGCATGCTTAACTGAAATCTAACTCCAACTCTAATTTACTAAGGGTGACACAAGCCATGTCACACAAGTTAGCTGCATCAAAGCTATCCGCTGATGTGGAAATTCGAATTTTCTCAATTTAATCAAGGAAAAATCAAATTGATAATTTCTTGCTACATTTATCAACACTCCCTATCAGAAATAAAGGGATTATTAACCACACCTATCCTACACCTATGGAACTCAAACTTCCCTCTTGACAAGGCCTTTCTCAAAATGTTAGCGTCTTGCTCCTCTGTTGGAATGTATTGTAGCAACATTATCTGCCTCTGTACACAATCTTGTAAATGTTGATATTGAATATCTATATGCTTGGATCGATCATGAAATACAAGATTCTCAGAGAGCTTGATGCAACTCTAAATATCATAGTAGATCACAGTTGAATCCATCATCTAAACATACTTTCCTACAAGTATCTTTCTCATATAGATCACCTCACATGTTGCTTGACTTGCATCCATGTATTTTTCTTCTACCGATATGAGCGTTGCAGATATTTATTTCCTATTGTACCAGGAAACCATTGTGGTCCCAACACTGAAAATTCCACCTGATGTACTCTTTCAGTCAGATGGACTCCTTGCCCAACCTACATCTTTTAATCCACACAGCTTCACTTCCTTTGTACGTTTGTACAAAGTCCAAACTAGGTAGTGCCTATGAGGTACCATAAAACATGCTTAGTTTCCTTCCAAAATAATTTGGTTGCCCTAACCATTGCTTGGATCAGTTGGTTGATTGCATAGTATATATATGGTCGTGTTTTCACAAGATACATCAGTGAACCCACTAACTATCGATAAATGGTAGCATCCACCTCTTCACCTAAAGTGGCAGTCTCTTTCCTCCAGTTGGTTGATAGAGGTGTCTCCATGATTTTACAAGTCTCCATGCAAAATCTATGTAGTATTTCAATTTCATACTTTCCTTGAGACACAAATAGTTCCTCATCGCCTTGCCATTCTTCCAACCCAAGGAAGTAGTGCATGAGACCCATGTCCTTCATTTCAAATTCCCTTGCAAAGTCCTCCTTGCAAGATCAGATCATCTGCTCATCACCAATTAAAATTAAATCATCAACATATAACACAATAATAAGAAATTTACCTTCTACTAAGATATGATAGATGTTTTCATCTGCTTCACTTTTTGTGAAGCCCAAACTAGTGAGATAATTGTTGATCTTGGTGTACTAAGCATCGGGTGCTTTTTTGAGACCATACAGTGCTCGCTTAAGTCTTCACACGTGAGTCTCTCGATCAAATGTGTCAAAACCTTTTGGTTTCTCAATGTACATATCCACCTCAATAACCCCTTTGATAAATGTTGTTTTTACATCCATCTAGTGGATCTTGCACCCCATATGTGCAGGTAGAGCAAGAATTTCTCTAATGGATGAATACCTTGCCACAGGAGCAAAGGTCTCTTCATAGTCAATTACCTCAACTTAAGAGTATCCCTTGGCCACAAATAGGGCCTTATAATTCTCTATGCTTCCATATGATGCATGCTTAACCTTGAAGATCCATATGAAACCCACAAATGATTTATCTATTAGTCTTGGGACCACTTCCCAAAGACTGTTATTTACAATGGATTCATATTCCTCCACCATTGCATCAACCCATATAGGTTTCTCTACTACTTCCTAGAAAGAGGATGGCTCAGTCTCTACAAGAACAGTCATTAGAGCCATGTAGCCAGTGTATTGTTCAGGTGACCTTCTCTGCCCGCACAAATTTGAAGCAGCTCCCACATTCACCCTCGCATCCTGCACAAGTCTATCAACTTCCCTAGTTCTTTTTCTACCTTCTCTGGATGGTTCTTCTTGAGTGGATGTCTCCACTCTCTCCTCCTCAATTTTTCGCTACTCAAAAAATTCCTAAAGGTCCTCCTTTGGAGCTAAAATATCCTCTTCTAGTGGGATCTGAACCTCCCTCTCAAGAGAGCACTGCATCAATTTCTACTCATCAAACTTTACATCCCTTCACACCACTATCATTATGAGGGATGGAAAGCACACACAGTAGTTGTGAGGAGTTTATGTGTAACCCAAAAATACCCCCAACTCTATTTTCGGCTCAAGATTCTTCCTTGATTCTTTGGAGACATGGTAGAAAACAAAGGGTCCAAAAAACCTGAAGTGAGACACATTCGGCTTCCTCCTTGGTAAATCCTCCTCTAGTGTAATCATACCAAGAATCCAATGAGGAATCTATTTCTGCAAGTAGATTGTTGTGTTGCATGCCTTAGCCCACAATGCAGAGGTAGGCCTTGGTCATGTAGCATAGCTCTCGCAACTCCGAAAATGTTATAGTTCTTTCTCTCAGCTACCCCATTTTGTTGTGGGTTGTGGGGTATTGTTAAATCTCTTCAAATGCCTTCTTCCACACAAAAAATTTTGAATTCATTTGAAACATACTCACCTCCATTATCACTCCTAAGAGCCTTCACCTTCTTGTCGGTTTCTTTCTCAACCAGTGCCTTGAATTCTACAAACTTGGAGAATGTCTCATCTTTCTTCTGCATGAAGAAGATCCAGCACTCCTTTAAGAAGTCATCAATAAAAATGACAAAATATTTTTGTCTAGATATGGAGGTTGTCGAGAAAGATCCAAAGACATCAGAGTGGATCTTTTCCAAGATTTCATGTGCTTTGTTGTCCCGATCATGGAATGTGGATTTTGTGTACTTCCCCAAAATACATCATGTTGCCCAAGTGCTCCTTTGGGGAGGCCAGTGGTTATTTGTTGCATAATATTCAAGGCACCATGATGCAAATGGAAAAGTATTATGTGCCAAAGTTCACTGACATCGCGACTATACACTTTCTCCGCCTTAGTGCTTAATGTAGCACAATATTCCACAAATAACTTATATAGGTTCTTCAAATGAACCCCAGTATACTTCACCTGTCCCGTGGCTATGTATCTCAGGAACGCTTTCCCTTTGTTGAAGATCACATCATAACCATAGACTTCCAAAACTTCAACAGAGATGAGATTCTTCTTTAGGTCTGGAACAAACATGACATCATTGAGTCTGAGGGGGGAGCCTGACTCCCTCTAAAAGGTGACTATACCAATCCCAATTGCATTATTCCTTTTTTCATCCCCCAAATTGATGTGCATCTGGATATATTTCTCCTCTAGGTCACTGAAAAATTCTCTACACCCTGTCATGTGGAATGAGGTACCAGGGTCCAAGTACCACACGCTCCCAATCATTTTTCTAGACATGCATGAAATAAGGGTTAAGTGAAGCTCGAACTGTGAAGCCAAAGCTTCACCTGTTGTTCCTCTTGAGGTCTTCCTTCTTTACTTTTTGTCTAGACACTTCGTGGCATAGTTCCCGAATTCATGACAGTTGAAGCATTTGATTTTGGACAAATATTTCTTCTTGCCCCCTTTGCTAGATTTTGGTTTGGTTTGATATTTCTTCCCTTTTCCCTTCTTTCCCTTTCCAACCAATACAATTTTTTCTTCATCCTCACCCTTGGATGAAGTTCCATCTTTGGTATTCTACCTTATTTCCTCCTCTACTAAATTGGACTATAATTGTTCCCAATTTGGTAGTTTCTCCCTATTGTTAACCAAATCTTGGTAGTTATGCCAACTCTTGGGAAGGTCTATAATGGATAGTATTACCAATTCATCATCTAAAATAGTAACACCAACTCTTGCAAGCTCATCACAAACTTGTGTGAACCTACTCAGATACTACTAAATAATATCATTCTTCTGCATCTTGATATTTTGAAGTTTGTTCTTGAGCGCCAGTTTCCTATGGTCATTTTTTATTCTATAACATATCTGTCAGTGTCTCCCACATTGAATAATAAGTTTCTTTCCATGGATATTTGTGACAATGTGATCTCTCACTCCCTCAAGTATTATTCTCCTCGCCTTGGCTACATCTTTCTTCCACTCAGTTAGGTTTTGTGCATCAAATTCCGTTGGTTTTGCAACATCTCTCTTGATGTATTCTAGCAAGCCATTATCATCAAGCACCACCTCCATGTGATCCTTCCATCCAATGAAATTTGAGTTACCTTCCAAGGCATACTCTAATCTCAACCCGTTGAAGTTCATCTTCCCAACTCTGAAGAGATCCTACACCACTAAACTAAAAATTTAAAACTCTTGAAAAAAAACTTTGAAATTCTTGTTCTAATGTGGATCTTGTGCTGATATCATGTAGCAATTATGGTGTAGATTTGTAATTTCTCATGAAGTTCTAATCCATTCACAAGACACAAACTTACTTTATTGCTATGTGGAATTCAATTCACAATTTAGAACATCAATCACAAACATGCAATGATAAATAAAACACATGCACATAGTATTTTTCCAAGGGAAAGGAAATATGATAATAAAAACCCTTATGCTTGCTTGCATTAATTTGATGAATAGATATGTATTGCAATTGCTAGCTCAATCTGAGCTCAACTTGCAAGTGGATAACCTATCCCTTTGCTCACTAAGTAGCTCTAACCCAGACTTAGTCAATTTTTGCCTTTTCTCAAGTCCCTATTTCCTTGTGCACTTCCTTGAGAAATTAGATACCTATTATTTAGGAAATTCGTCAAATTGATTGTGCAATTCCCAAGGCTGGGCATCTGACTACCTGCAACACAAGTACACTCAAGACTAGTCTACAATTGATGTTACACTACCTTGGAATCTCCACCATGAATGGAGAACTTGAATTCTCTGAATGCACTAGGTATTTAGGGTTGATTGGTCAGTTAATTGCATGATCATTAAGTTAGATTGAAGTCTCACTACGCAACTGACCTTCCACTAGTTCCTCCAACAGTTAGAACTAGTTTAACTGAAAACAAGTTCAAATAACTAACCTTGATTGCTACAAATTAGCAATCACACATGCTTAACTAAACTCTAACTCCTTACTAAGTAAACTCAGTGACACAAGCCATGTCACACAAGTATCATGGTCCCTATGATAGATACAGTTTGTGCATACAATGAAACTTACATCCACCGTGAAAAATCCTTGAGCACCTTCATGACTCATGTATAATCCAAAGATAAGTACAAATCATTAAGCATATTAAATTCCTTCATTTCCCCTTACTATTCTCCACTCAATGTATCATGGTCCCTTATGATAGATAAATAATATGCATACAATGAACCTTCTACACACCACAAAAGGTATGTAGGAACCTTCATGAATCGTGTAAGCACTTTTCTTCCATCATTTTAATCGTCATAAAGACTGTCATGTGCCCCTTCCACCATCCTCTTCATATAGCCTATGAGCGTATATCAACAACAGTTGAATCTGGTTTTGACGATATTTAAATCTAGTTTTTCTAGTAAATGGAACAACAATAAATAATTGAAATTTGCTCCACGTGATGAAAAGATGAAAATATTATTCGTGGACAGAGATTTTAAATGTACTAAATAATGCACGGACAGTAATTGTGACAACTCATACCATCAACCAAAGTGAATGTGCTATGCTTGATATGCTATATGTTATGTCGCTTAATTTTGTAGCAAATGTTGAAGTATGTCATATGTCAAAAGATTTGTGAAGAGTGTGCCATGTCAAATGTGAAAGAATAGAAATTACACAACTAGTCGTTATCCACAGAGACAAAGCACAAAAGACAGTTGCCACAAATTATAAAGATGAAGCTATCAACTTTGACTGTGACTGTCAAGGTTCTCAAATGAGATTTTATTTTAAATATTTAGAAATGATGGACCCATTGGGGGCAAGGTTGTCTTGAGTTTTTAGAGAAGATATGGCGACAGGATGGATATACGCCCCCACTTAAAGATTAAAAGATGTTATGGTTGTAGTTTAAGGAGGGGTCATTTTTTTCAGAAAACAATGGAAATTCTAGCATATATAGCTTCAGAATTTTGGGTACTTCGAGGTTTTGATAGTGTTGAATCAATTTTCAGCATAAAAATACAATTCAAGCACTCCTACTATCATATTTTTTGAAAAATAGATGGGAAATTTCTGGTAGTCAAGGCGAAATTGACGCCTTTGTAGACAACATCGATATTATGATTTTCCCAACCGACAGAAAAATCGCATTGATGGAATACACAACACATGGAAGATAGTACACTGACAGGAACATACTACACGGAATGTGCACCGACAATAAGAGAAGTTTGCGATGGTTTTGGTGAAACTATAAAATGTAAAATGGATCATATAGAATCAGAGTTGAAGTAGTTGTCAAATGGATAATACATAATCAAGGTTAGAGTTTGAAATTTGTTTTAAACATAACGAGTTGAAGTTTGAATTAATAAATATATTAATTTGTATCAACTATCATGAGGATTTCGTAATTTCTCAACCGGTCATACAATCAATGATGAAGCTTCCAAACAGGGGACGACACTTTAGAAGTATGTAACGAGGGTGCATGTGCATCTACACTTGAACAAAATATTTTCCACGGAAAATTTTGGGTTCATTTTAAACCCACAATAATCACGGCAAAACATTCGCTCTAACAACAGGCAAATTTAATGGAGAAAAAAATTGCTCCTTGTAGACTAAAATCAGGGAATTTTGATATTTATTTTAATATTATCTAGTTACAAGTCGCTTAGTTTCAAGGATTTTCAACACTCCAAATTAGATATCTATGAACAAAGTTCTTAAACTAAAGGTATTTAAAATTTATAAACTCTATTTCATGTTCAAAAATTAACAAAATTTGATTGCTACATTCATACAAGAACAAATGGGAAAAAAGTAAAAAATTGGGTGTGCTTGGATCGAAGATTATAGCCAAAGCCTTGGTGAGACTACCAATAGCTGGGAACTATGAAAATAAGCCATGAAACAATTGAAATTTTTCCTTTATAATATCACTATAACATTTTTGTTATGTATGTTAGATGACCTAGATGCACAATCGATCTACATTACTCCAGATGGATTCTTTCACAACTGTAGAAAAGTTAGCAATTTGATGAAATGAGCAATGATAGACTTGAGGCCCTCACCAATGACGGAGAAAGACATCAAATGGATGGGAGTGCAACCAACTATTATTATTATTTGAGTGTATTTAAAATCTTAATAGTGATAATAGTCAATTGTTTTTTTAATTTTTATCATATCCAGATTACAGTATTCAGTATAAATTTGGAATGTTGTTCATTCTTAGCTGCTAAAACAGAGTTGATTTTCCTCTCATTTCTAACATTTGGAAGAGTCGTTCATATACATTATAAATTTCATAACCTCCATGATAATAATAATGACCAAGACTCATACATGGTAATTAAAAGCCTTGGAGTTATATGTTATACCATGAGGGCTATAAGTAGACATAAAAACACCATGAGAATGTTGAAGTGAGAATGTTGAAGTTAGTTTAGGGAAAAAGTTGAATGTTTTCTCTATTAGTTCTTTTTGGAAGGATAAAGGAAGCAAATAATATATAATTTTGGAAGTGGAAGTTGTATCTCATCCATATGAGTCTAGAAAAGTTTTGTAGAAAGAGTTTTAGTTTAGTTTTAGGAAGTTGATTCTAGGGGAGGACTCATTTTCCCATTTGATAGTTTACTTTGTTTTCAAGGGTTCTTTTATCTTTTTTGCAGTTTTTTTATGATTTTTGTGTCCCAAATTTTTGGAGCCACTTTGAGTCCCTAAACAATGTTGAATTTTCTTTAGGCCCTGGATCTGGTTTGAGGCTAATCACGCTCACAAACACACTAGAAGCCCTCAACCTACTAACATTTTGCATACTGGAAATCTTCAGCATTGAATTCAATTTAGTACATAATGGTTTGAGCCTAAAGCTATATTATATTTTTAACCAATCAATAAAATAATTAATAGGTTCCTGTACCAGGGATCGTGGCCCTTAATCACCAATACAGCTAGTATACATAGTATACAACTAGGCCTTGCAATCTACAACATCTGATCTACAATTTTCCCAATGAGAAATATAAGAGAACAAACATATAGCTTGCTTGTTGAGGTATCCCATCTAGATTAGCTCTTTCTGCACTTGTTGTCCTTGACACTTGGAATGTTTTGTTGCCTCCTTTAGATCAGATTCTCACAAATACATTTGATTATCCAAATCACTTTCACAATCAGCTCTTTCAATCATCCTTTCTCACAATAGCTTTGCCTCTTCAATTTCACTGCATAATCAGTCCTTCTTAAATCAACTTCTCACAGTGACTAAACCCTTATTAGGTCATTATATATCAATCTAAAAATCAACACATGCTTAACATCATTCTCTTTCACTATATCATCCCTCCAATATGTCCCCATTGCCTTCTCTCGGTCCCTCCTTCTCTCGGTCCCTAAGATAACTTACTGCCTCTATATAAAATTTGAGGCTAATTTGGCCTCACAAAAAAAACTAATGCACCTCCTCAGACCTTGTGGCTATACACAACAGACAAGACAAAGGCACATTAGGCCTCTTTGAAGGTCTCGTCCCTCTTCCTTATGCACAAAATAGACCTCTACATTAGGGACAAAATTTTGGCACCTTCTCTTATCCTAAACAAACATATACTAGGGTAGAGTTTGGTGGTTGTTCCCCCTAAGCTCAGCTTGAAGTAGACCCTTTCTAGGTCACACACCTCACATAGAAAATCGCTCTGCTTTTATGAGTAAGCTTGACCTTAATCAGTACAAAAATCAAACCATAAACTCTTCTCTCTAAGGTTGCAACTCCTGAAGTATGCAGCTCCCTTCAGCATGGCAAATGTATCACAATAATGAATGTTATGATTGTGTTTAGGATCTACCCTTGGCCCTTATATATCTCTAAACACTCGGCTTCCTTCAGCAATCTTCGACAAATCTGCTATTAAGCTAATATCAGGCCCGAAATAAACTTGACCAGATCTCAGCTTCTCCAAACCCTTGTTCATCTTATTGATCTAGGGGTTACTACCTTCTCCAAAGATAAACTTGGCCTCATGAGTAGAACTCAACCCTCCTAGGGCATTCTTACAATAAGAGGGCTACATCTCTCTTACACACGATGTGCGTTATGAACCTCACCTTAGGCTCTTTAAACACTTTTCCTTAGGTCACTTAGGAAAACTTCTAGATCTAGGATTTTTGCCTCTTGAACCTTTAGAATAAATCATGATTTATCTTTTGGTCCCAAACCCTCTACTTGGCTCTAAAACCCCACTTTTGGGTGAATCTTGAAACAAACTCCCTTTTGGTGGGTTATCCTCTCTTGAAAATACCTTCCGAGCTACCCAAAATTTAACACTCCCTCTTAGTGAGGAAGGTATTTCCTTCACGCTTCTAGCTCCATGACTTTCCTTGCATGCTCATGATTTTCCTCTCATGAGTCGTGACTTTCCTTGCTTAGCCATATACATCCTCGTATGTGCTATGACTTCTTTTTACTAGGTCTAGCTTTGTCTTTCATGGTGCATGAATGTCCTCACATACAACATGGCATTTCCAGCATTATCCATGCATGTCCTCTCGGGATCTACAGCTTTCCTTACACCACCATGAATGATCTCATATGGTCCGTGACTACTTTTTCATGGGTTGAAAACTTCTTGATCTCTTTTGAACCTAAAGATTCGAACTTCCATAGGATAGTTGATAATCCTTCGTAGTCTCCCTCTCAAGTTAAACTCCCTCTGAGCCTACACAACCTTCAATGGAACATTTTTTCTTTTTGTGTACACTTTGATCTACTTACTCTTCAATATAGCTCTAATGCCATGTTGAATTTTCCTTAGGCCCTAGAACTTCTCTGAGGCTGATCACACTCACAAACACACTAGAAACCCTCAACCTACTAGCACTTTGCATAGCGAAAATATTCAACATTGAAATCAACTTAGTACACAGTGAATTGAGCCCAAATCTCGGTTATTTTATTAGCTAATCAATAAAAGAATCATGGGGCTCTGGTACCAAGGATCATGGCCCTCAATCACCAGTACAGCTAGTATACATATTATACAACTAGGGCTCGTAATCTGCAACATTAGATCTATAATATACCCAATGAGAAATAGAAAGGAACAAACACATAACTTACTTGTTGAAGTAGCCCATTGTAGGTTTTAACCCCATACAGAAATTACCTTCATATGAATTCTAAAAACAGAAAATAAACAATGTCGGGAGCATAACACATAAAACAAATATACACAAAGATTTTCCCCTGGATCCCAAAATCGGGACTACCAGAATGATTTTTCATTATATTCCTTTCAATGTTACAATACATATTTATACATGCCAAAGCACCCATAAACCCCAATCCATTAACCCTGGATTAGAACATAATTGTAGTTCCCTTGACCGGATCTACAAAATACCATGGACTGAAAACCATCGCGCCCAAAACCATGTGCCAAAACCATGCACTTGTTTTCCTTGACACCTGGCAAGTCCTTTTGCATCCTTTAAATGAGTTTCTCACAAGTGTATTTGTTGCTCCAAATCACTTGCACAATCAGCTCGTTCCATTAGAGAAATTTTGAGGTCTAAAATTATCCTCATAAGGAATATTATAAAATAATAGTGGAAATGATCAAATAAGTAGATTTTTGACTTATCTCCCTATGATTTTACTCAAATTTTGAGCTTGAGCACTTGTTGGATGTGCAATTTAATTTTTCATCTAAGGAGTACCCATGTTGCATACTTTCAATGGACCCTACTACACAAAAAATGTGAAATGCATGAAGAAACAAGATTAAAATCATGTTTTTCATGTATTTCACATTTTTCATGTAGTAGGTTCCATCGAAATATGAAACATGGGTACTTCTTGGCTGCAAAATTAAATTTTACATCCAACGAGTGCTCCCATTCGAAATTTGAGTAAAATCGTAGGGAGATAAGCTGAAAGAGTTGTTTTTTTTTTTTTTTTTTTTTTTTTTTTTTTTTTTTTTTTTTTTTTTGCCTTTTTACTCCAAAAAATAATGAATCATCTCACATGGTTGACATCATCATATTGAATCCTATTGTTTTTTATAAAGTTTATTTTTGTTGTATATTTTTTTTTGAGGTTCATCTTTTATCGCAAAATATCTCCAATGAATCAACATAACAAGACCAACGACCAGACGACAAGCTGCTGCACGCTGCCTAGGGTTCCCTGCTACGCAGCTGTTTGGGGTTTTCGACTACTGCTCATGGCCCCTCCGGAGGCTCCACCGGAGGGGGTCGACATTCAACAGGCGTTCTCCAACTTAGTGAAATCATTGCCTCCTCAGCGCCCTAGACCTACTGTATCAAAATTTGTCAAGAAGCTAGATGGCCTTCAAGAAGTTCTTTTGCCTCCTGCCCTACCACGCTTGGCCGCTCTATCGCTGGAAGAAAAAGGACTCATTGGTCAGTTCACGGGCCTCTGGCCCTCTCCAAAAACCATCCAGAGATGGGTTGAGAGAAACTGGTCTGATAAGATACAAGGGAAAATATCCATCAGATTTTGTGGGAAAGGGTACTTCACATTTCATTTTGAATCCAAAGAAGGAAAGGATTTAATTTTCATAAACAGGCCCTATTTCATGGATTCCAGGGGCCTGTATCTCAACAAATGGACCCCTGATTTTGATCCTGAGCTCGATGTCCCCAGTGTTATTCTGGTTTGGGTCCAGCTCCCCCATCTCCCCCTTCACTGCTGGGGGGATGATTCAGTTCGAGCCATTGGGAATGCAGTTGGAAAATATGTTGACTGAAGCGAGCCAAAAGACAACATGCAAGCTTGTGCCCGAATTTGTGTTGAAGTGGACCTCGGCAAAGGCCTCCCTGAAGCCATCAAGCTCAAAGTGGATGATTGGAGCCATATTCAGCAGCTGGATTACGAGCATATCCCGTTCAAGTGCAAGATATGTCACGAGTACAAACACTTTGCAAACCGATGTACTAAGCTTATTAATGTAGAAAACGGTCCTCAAGAGGAACAATGGGAAGTGGTTAAAAAAAAAAGAAATCGGCCTCCCTGGTTAAAGCTACCCCTGAAGCAAATCCATCAACCTCTGAAGTAGGTCATCCTTCCCCCTCTTCTCCTGCACCCTCCAAATCGCCCCCTTGCTCCCCTCCTCCACCCCCTTCATCTAACCCCTTCTCTCTTCGTACTCTCCCTGAAAGGCACCCTCAAGATCCTCCCTCTCTTGAAAGCCTCCCCCAAAGCTCTTCCAAATCCACCTTGCCCCTGATCATCTCCTCTCAGCGCCCTATGGATCCTCCCATAAACACAATCACCAGGAGCTCTTCCAAAGACCTTGGAGGATCTAGTGATACTTATAAGAAACCTGGCCCAGGTAGGAAATCCGCCAAGCAGCTTCGGGATGAGAATGCACAGAAAGATATAGCTATGGGAACTCAGACACCCATAGAGTCTTTCATCCTGGGTCAACATGACAAAGAATCAGATAACAAGGAACAAGGGGGGTGAGCACCACCCCGAACACCACAATTGCAATGATAAAAATCCTGCCTTGGAACAGCAGGGGATTTGGGCACCCCTCCAAGATAGTTTCCCTCAGAGATCTCATACATCATGAGAAACCTGGAATTATTTTGCTGCAAGAAACAAAGCAAGGTCAGCGGGAAATGAATGGTATTATAGAACAGCAAAGACAGTTTAAAGGAAGCATCAGTGAAGCAAGAGGAGCTTCAAGAGGAATAACCACTATTTGGAACCAAGACATATGGAATTGTAATTCGGAAATCATCAATCAACACTGGATCAAAATAGTTTTGGAAAACAAAGAAGATAGGCAAATTGTAATCATATACAACATTTATGTGCCCAACCATTTCAGAGATAAGGATTGTTGTTGGCGCGATCTAAAGGCTAGCATGGATGAAGAAGGAAGCTCCAACATTATTTTGGGAGGCGATTTCAACCTTATCCTCCATGCCAATGAAAAAGAGGCGGTAGTTTCACTTCTGACCCCTACAGAACCTATCTAGAAAACATCATGCAAGAACACGAACTTATGGACATTGTACCAAAAAATCGACGATACACATGGAGTAATCGCAGGATTGGCGCAGGTAATATTATGGAGAGATTAGATAGAATTCTAATCAATGTTTCGCTACTTTCCATGTTTTCTGTTGGATATGCCAGTGTTTTGACATGCCCTGCCTCAGATCATTTCCCTATCACGCTCACACTGGAAAATCATAGCAATCTTGGGCCTATCCCCTTCAGGTATAGCTTCCTTTGGAATGACATACCAGCAGTGGTAGAAATTTTTCTTAGTACCTGGAGTCAGCACGATGAAGAGTCCCCTGGATTCATCTGGGAGTCCAAATAATAATAATAATAATAATAATAATAAAAAAAAAACCAAACAGGCAATTAAAGAATGGGCCAAAACAAGCTACAAAGAACCTGAAAAGGAAAAAAAGGAGCTTAAAAACAATATTAACAGCATGCAAAGAGCGATAGAGGAGTTTGGCCTCTCCCAAGAAAGCAAACAACAGGAAAGAGACCTATATTCACAACTGTGTCAGGTTAAAAGAGCAGAGGAATTAAAATGGAGGCTCAAATCGAGGCAACTGTGGCTGCAGGGAGGAGACAGGAACTTAGCCTTTTTTCACAAACAAAAAATAGCTAGAAAGATAAGGAACAGCGTAAGCTCCATTATAGATGCTGAAGGTAATAGGCAAGTAAATCAGGACGTCATCTGAAGGACAGCAACAGAACATTTTCGAGACCTCCTAATAGAAACCAAAGAACAGGAAGACTATACTGAGCTATTACAACATCTGCCTACAAGGATAAGCAAACAAATAAATGGCAGCTTAATTAAAGATATCGATGAGGAAGAAGTCAGCAGATCGGTATGGGCTCTTCAGCCTGACAAAGCCCCAGGTCCTGATGGCTTTCCCATATGTTTCTATCAAACATTCTGGGGAATCATAAAAAAAGATCTGATAAAAATGTTAAAATGGGTCCAGCGAAAGTGAAAAATAGGGGGGTACACCAACGCCACTCATCTGGCCCTCATTCCCAAAGAAAATCGGCCCTCTTCATTTTCCTGATTCCGTCCTATATCCCTTTGTAATTCATCCTACAAAATCCTGTCCAAAATCGTTGCCTCTCGCCTCAAACCCTTTCTCCCATCCCTCATTTCTGGAAATCAAGGGGGGTTCTTAGCAAATAGACATATAACTGACTCCATTCTCCTAGTACAAAAGCCATTCATTCGAGCCAGTCTAGGAACGAGAAAGGATTTGTTCTCAAACTTGATTTTGCCAACGCTTTTGATAGAGTGAGACACTCTTTTCTCTTCGTTGTCTTAAAGAATATGGGATTTGATGCAGGCTTTCTTAACCTCATCAAAGCCTGCATCACTGGGCCATGGATCACCCCTCTCGTAAATGGCAAACCAGGTGATGCTTTCCAATCCTCCCGTGGTCTAAGACAAGGTTTCCTTCTCTCACCTTATCTTTTTATTCTGATGGTTGAATCATTTAGCAAAGCACTGGATTTCCACCGGAGGGTTGACCTCATAACAGGAATAAAATTTGGGAATGGAGTCAAGAATATAAATCATTCGCAATTTGCAAATGACACCTTGCTTATTGGAGGGGCTTCTATCACAATAGCCATGCGTTTTAAAGTCCTTCTGGATAAATTCATGGATTGCTCTGGTGGTCTGGTTAATCAGCAAAAAAGTTGTATTTATGGTTGGAATATAATAGCACAGGTCCTCCATAATATTGCTGCAACATTTGGGGTCTCATGTAACTATGATTGGACTCATTTTTCATATTTGGGCATTCCTGTAAGCACAGGGCCCTTGAGGGCAGGAGTCTGGGACACCATAATCGACAAGATGAAAAGGAAAGTCCAGTAGTGGGGCTCCATATGGCATAACCCAGCTGGTCATCTCACCCTTCTCAAATCCGGTATATCCTCTTTGCCTTTATACCAATTCACTCTTCTTCAAGCCCCTGCTTCCTTTCACCACAAAATGGAAGGCATCCTCCACCATTTGCTATGGCAAGGAGGGAAACATGACAAAAATAACTTTAATTTGATCAGCTGGAAGCAAGTAATTCAGCCCCAAGATCGAGGTGGTCTTAGCATCAGATCCCCCAGATTTCTTAACTTAGCCTTCGGAGGAAAAATTGTTTGGAGGCTCATAACCGGCCTCCCTGCATGGTGGAAAAAGGTATTGGAAATTAAATATTTAAATTTTCCAAGGCATCAGCTCCTCGATCAAGACATCCCCAACAGAGACTCCACCAAAATTTGGCGCTTATGCAGAAAAGCAATTCCTATAATTGCCCAAAATACTTCCAAAATTCCCAAGGGAGGAGCAAGCATCAATATTGGAGCTGACAAAATCATGGGACAGCAACCTATTAATACGCAAGCAGGAGTCAATCCCATCCTCTCTTTCTTTGCAAGAGCTGGTATCCATCATTTGGATCAGATCTCACAGTGGGATCCTTCATCCCTACTATGGTCTGAATGGTCCTTCCCTGTTATACCTAATGATCTCAAAATTAGTTTGGCAGCCCTTCAATCTCATTTGCATAGTGTAGCCCCTGTCAAAAAGAATACTTTATATTAGTTCAGATGGGACCGCTCTGGATCTTTATATACCATTAAGGCTGCCCACCAATTCCTCTATAACAGCAATCATCCCATGCCAATTTGGAACCATTGGAAGGCTGTTTGGAAGTCTTAGGCCCTTCCAAAAATCAAATTTTTTATATGGACTCTTCTTAAAGGAAAAACTCTTACTGCCGAAAATCTGCAAAGGCATCGTATCATCGGCCCCTCTCGCTGTCCCAACTGCTTGGCTGTTGAGGAATCCATCCATCACCTCTTTATTGACTGCCCCTTTGCTATTGAATGTTGGGAAAACCTATCTCAGAACAATCAGATTCCGTGGAGCAACCAAAATACCATAGGAGAAATTTTGTACAAGTGGAAAAAGAATTATCTTTGGTAGAGGAGGAAGAATAGCATAGCAAAGAGGGTTTGGGATATTCTCCCTTACACCATGTTATGGAATATCTGGTTGGCTCGCAATCGAAAAGTCTTTAAGGACAAGGGTTCAAATATTAGAAGCCTCTGCAGCAAAGTAAGGGGTCTCGCCCTTGAAACCATATCAGCCAAGAATCAGAGGAATATCGACATCACCGAGCTCATTGTGGAAGAAAGAAGCTTCATTGGACACTTATTGGACAAAAACAACAGCGGGAAGATAGGTAGCATTGCTAGCAACAGGAAAAACACTATCCCCCATAATTGGAAAATTAGACTCAAAGAAAATGAGTTTGCAGCTTGGATCCAAAATTGCAACAGATACTGTCTTTTTTTCGACGGGGCTTCCAAGTCGAATCCTGGGGCTGCAGGAGCTGGAGGAATGATCTTTAATGCTAATGAGGACATTGTTTTATCATATGAATGGGGTCTCGGACACATTTCCAACAACAGGGCAGAAGCCCTGGCCCTATACTAGGGAATTATTCAGCTTGAGAAGCTTAGTACAGATGCAGCTTTCATATTTGGAGATTCGACAGTGGTTATTAGCTCAATGGTCTAGAAGAGAGACCCCCTCAATGTTTTCCTCCAGTAGATTTTAAGTCGATGTCACATTCTAGCTCACCTTATGAAAGATCTGTGCTTCCATCATATTCTACGCAGCTTAAACAAAAATGATGACATACAGGCCAATAAGGCATGTGCCAGACCTCTGGGTTGTCTAGTTTGCAATGGCGTGGAGACTTACCATCATTTGCCATGACTGTGAACAACTTTTTTCTCAAACAGCTTTGCAATAAGTCTGTAAGTTCCGACATGATGGAAGGATTGAAGAATCATAAAATTCTCATTGTGACTAAGACATTCAGAGGAAACTGGCACACTCAAAAAATCCATTTGCATGAGAAATCAGTCAGGCGATCGTTCCCATTTCTTCCCTCAGGCCTTCCCTCCCCTGCATCCCCATTTCTCCATCAATACCCCCTCTACCCTCTTGCAATTTCTCCCTTATTTTCTGAGATCGCCATCCTGAGCCCCCTCTCTTCCTTAATCCCATCTCCTTCCCTTTCTGTTCCATTGATCAGTCGGAACCTGCAGACCTGTCTTTGCCTCTTGTATCAAAACCTCCTTCCCTCTGGAACCTTTGGGCACCCCTTCCTCAAGGATCCTCCCTCCGGGAAGCTTATTCCATTTACAGCGCTCAAAGAATAGCGTCCTTAAGAGCTGCATTCCAAGATCGAGCCTCGGGCCCCTCTTCTTCTCAGGATTTGTCCTCATCTACCTTTTGGCGCGGAACAGCCAAGCACTTCAAGCAAGCATATCAGGTTTTTCTTCATTTTTTAGGCAGATCAGTCAGGCGTTTCAATCAGGCATATCAGGCTTCTCTTCATTTATCATAGTTAGGCATATCAACCATCCCAATATTGATTGATAATGTTCTGCAAATGTTGTGTTTTAGTGCTTCAATTTGTCAGAATATATTTCAGTTTAGCTTTTATTTCAAAGCCTAAGTGGCGGGAACCTGGAGGATTCTGTTGTTGTAAATCCTTCTCTCCTAGCACCACTCGGTGAGTAATTTTGTACCACAGGGGAGTAGTCTTCACCTCCTTCTTTATTTTTGAAACGTAATATAGCAACCGATGATGTTAAAAAAAAATATCTCCAATGAATCAGTTTTTCTCATAGTGACTTTGCGTCTTTAATATCATTTCACAATCAACCCTTCTTAGATCAACTTCTCACAGTGACTAAACCCTTATTAGGTCACTATATATCAATGTAATTATTAGCACACACCTAGCATCATTATCCTTCTCTACATCAACCCTCCAATATGTCCCCATTACCTTCTCTCAGTCCGTAAGATAATTTGTTGCCTTTGTCAAAAATATGAGGCTAATTCAGTCTCACAAAAAAACCCATGCACCCCCTAAGACCTTGCAGCCATATATAGAAGACAAGATAGAGGCACATTAAGCTTCTTTGAGGGTACCAACCCTCTTCCGTATGCATAGAATAGACCTTTACATTAGGGACAGAATTTTGGCTCCGCAAACTTTGGTGATTGTTCCTCCTAAGATCGGCCTGCACAAAACCCTTTCTACAACACACACCTCATAGAGAAATGTTGCCTCCTTTTCTGAACAAACTTCGCCTTCATCAACACAAAAGTCAAACCATAAACTCTTCTCTCCAATGTTGTGGCTCCTCCTGATGTATGTGGCCCCCTTCTTGGTAGACGTATCACAAGAATGAATGTTATGATTGTGTTTAGTATTTTCCGTCATCTCTTCTAGAACTCCGATCACTCGACGTCCTTTAGCAGTCTTGGATGGATTTGATACTAGGCTTAGATCAAGCCTTAAATAAACTTGACCAAATCTCATCTTCACCAAACCCTTGTTCATCTTGTTGATCTAGGAGATGCTACATTCTCTAGAGATAAACTCAGCCCTCCTAGGTCATGCTTAGCACAAGAGGGCTACATCTCTCTTATAGATTATTCGTTGGCATGTAGATTATTTTATAGTATTCTATTATTTCATTTATTAATAGAAATTGGGTTTTCACCATATTGTTGTAATTTCTGCTATATTTCTTTGTGCTTGTTCCATTTCTTGCATTTCATTTCATTCCCTATACAACTTGGATCAGTTGTAGTACTTCAAAATTGTTGGAATAAATCCACACCACAATATTCATTCAATGGACAATACTAACCTTAATTGTAACTCAAGTGTTCACTGATGGAACTAAACTCTAACCTACAAAATTCTAAAGCCTTCAATAACAAGCATATACACAATCAAGACTCTAGACATATGCAAAACAAACAATTAGTCGTAGCTAGGTAATATTGTATTAGAGACCTAAATATCATTTTATTCTTTAATTATCAAATTCCTCTTATGATTGTAACCTAACTTAAACGTTTAAGTCTAAAGCATTGTAGACCTCAACTTAAATTCTTTTTAAATTTGATCTATATGGCAAATTAAACCTAGTCACTTATGCACTTGAAGATCAACTATAATATCCATCATTTAATTTTATTACCCAATGATCTCAATCATGCACACTTTGTAGTTGTCAATCAAGCCTCCCCCATCCAAGTATTGTATCATCTATTTAGTTAATAGTGATTAGCATAAAGGTCGGCCTTAAACTAGTCAAAAGAACATTGTCTTGCAACACTATTTCTATGGGATGTAGAATTTTGGAAAACCAACTTGAATGAAGCTTACTTATTAAGGATGTATGAGAAATAAGGATAACGTCATTGAATTTCTCCATATCGCATGCAAGTTCTTAAACAAGGTAGACAGAATCATTTCCATAGAATAATTTTGAGACAACATAACAATATGAATGTAAGTTTTGTGAGCTTCACTTAACCCTAAGCGTAGAAACTCAAGCCTACAGACTCTAATCTTGTCCACAACCTTTTTTATAGCCATATGAAACAAAATTTAGTCATACGCATACACTATCCAATCACAAGAATATGTGCATGTTCTTTTATCAATTAGTAGCAAAGCTAATATGAGTTATCTATTTAAACTTACTGCTTGAGCCAACTTACAAAGAGTGGTTGATTTCCACTCAACCTTGGGCACATATGCACTTTGTCTTTCTACATCTGGCCACCCCTAGCTAGATCATGATAACACATGGGAAATCACTACCCCTTAGAGGTATGCTTTCAGTAGCAATATCTCTTCCTTAATATACACATTAGTAAGCCCCTTCATTGCTACACAGTTCCATAAGTGGCTTTTCTTCCTTGTGTTTATCATACATGGCCAGCTAGGCTCCAATTTGTAGTCCATGCCTAGTGAATTTAAGGGGCTTCCCCACATGATTTTGGGATCTAATGCAAGGATTTTCAACTAGCTTTCTTACTAGCAATGGCTTTACTCATGCCCTAGTCCTCCGTACTTAATCTACATGCCAACAAATTGCTTCACAACTCGTGGGCATTCTCTATTCATGCCCACAACCATTCTCTCAACTTAAACGGCATGCCAACAAATTGTTTTTCAACTTGTGGGCATTCTCTATTCATGCCCACAACCATATTTTCCCTCCATACTCGTTCACACACACAAATTTGTTCATCTAGCACCATGAACCTATGGGACACCCAAAATCCTAAAACTTACAAATTTTCAGAAATTTCTGTGATTTTTTTCAAAATCATACCAAAATTTCTATTATTTTCCAAATAAAATTATATCTAGTTTAAACTATACTGTAGTATGTTGTAATCTATAAAACAATATACATGCACTACAACTTCAACTTGCACACAAAGGGAAGGGAAGGGTTGGTTGCAATCTCCATGACTTGTGTAAACCCTTTTCTTCTATCACTCCAATCGTTGTAAAAGGTGTCACATGCACCTTCCATCATTCTTTTTATTTCCCTATAAGCGTATATCAACGATATTAACTCTGGTTTTGCCAGTAAACTAAACGCTGATCCATTATTGAACCTTGCTCCACATGATCAAAAGATATTGGTAGACTGACAACCCGTACCATCAGCTACAGCGAACCCGATATGTTTGATGTAATAGAAATTGTGTATCTTAATTTTGTAACAAATGTCAAAGTATGCCATATGTCAAGAGATTTGTAAAAAAAAATACTAAAGAATGGACATTACACAACGAGTCGTCGTCTAGTGAAACAAAGCACAAAAGACAGTTGTTTGATTGATGTAATAGAAGTTTTGTAGCTTAATTTTGTAACAAATGTCGAAGTCTGCCATATGTCAAGAGATTTGTGAAAGAGTTCAAATATTAAAGAATGGACATGACACAACGAGTCGTCGTCCACAGAAACAAAGCACAAAAGACAGTTGACGCAAGTTATACAGCTGAAGCTGTCAACTTTGACTGTGACATAAGTTATAAAGTTATGGAAGATGCAGCACAGGGAAGAAGTACACCGACAGCAAGATACTACATGGAATGTGCACCAACAGGGATTGAGAGGCTGAGGATGGTTTTGGCGAAACTGTCATACCTAAAATGGATTATACAGAATCACAGAGTTAAGGTATCTGTCAAATGGATAATACAGAATTAGGTATAGAGTTTGAAATCCATTTTAAACACAACCGTAATTAATAAATAAATTAATTCGTGCCGACTATCTCGGCCGAAGGATTCCGTAATTTCTCAACTGGCTGTACAATCAATCGTGAAGCTTCCAAACAGTGGACAACACTTTAGGAAGTGTGCAACGAGGGTGCACGTGCATGTACAGTTGAACCCAAGATTGTCCACGGAACTCTTTGGCTTCATTTTAATCCCGCGATAATCACGGCAAAACATTCGCTATAACAACAGCGGAATTTAATGGCAAAAAAATCGCTCCTTAAAAGACTAAAATCAAAATCAGGGAATTTTGATATTTATTTAAATCTATATCCAGTTACAAATGGAATAGTTTCTAGGATTTTCAACATTCCAGATTAGATATGTGTGAACAAAATTCATAAATTCGAGGTATTTCAAATTTACGAACTCTAGATATTTCATGTACGAATTTAACAAAAGTTGATTGCTACATTTAGACAAGAAAGAACAGAAGGAAAAAGGGGTGAAAAACTGGGTCTACTTGAATCGAATATTACAGCCAAAGTCGTGGTGAGACTACCGGCTATTGGGAACCGCGAAGAGCAGCCGTGAAACAATAGAAATTCTTCAACTATAACACCATTATAACATTTTGGTTATGTAGGTTGGATGAAGCATGCATAATCGATTTATATTAATCCTGATGGGTTCTTTCTCCAGTCAAGAAAATTCATCGACCCCTCTTACAGAAAGAAGTCCATGACGGGCGGCTAGGTGAAGATCGTAGGTAGCTATAAAAGACCATGAAAATGTTGAAGTTAGTCCAGTGAATGTTTTAGTACTGGTTATATCAAGTTTGCATTTTAGAAAATGGTTTTAATCAATTTTCTACCAAGTTTCCGGGACTAGGAGGCTAGGGAGTGGTCTATGCAAAAGTTTCTCACTACATTATAAGAAATGCAAAACCTCCTTACCAAATTATAAATGGGGATGTCTAGGGTCTTAAAAATTTATAAATATAAAATATAAAAACAAAAAGCATAATCATTGATATCACTATCATAAAAATTATAATCATACATTATATATGTAAGTTTGTTATTGTATAGTGTAACTACTAGTTTACTAACTGACAATGCACAATGAAAATAAATGATAAAACCATAAATGTTTAAATTTTTGAACTTTAAACTTTAAACCATATTGATGTTCCACTTCCAACTATGAATATTGAATATTGAAATAAAATTACAAAAGTCAAGTCTGATACATCAAGAGTCAAATTTTTTAATTTTATAGAGTCAAAATAACATAAGAACATATCAAAAGATAAATGAGCATAATTGCTCAAAGTAATCTGTACAACAAAGGAGCAAACAAAAGGTTGCTTGGCAATGGCGGTGACATTCCGTTCAACGAAGGAGCAGACATAAGGCTTCTTGGCGATGGTGGCAGTGTTCAATTCAATGGAGCAAACAAAAAACGAAATGTGAAATGAATATAATGTAAACCCTTCCCGATCGGTCAACAAATATTAAAAATTATGATTTTTTTGTTTCATAAGAAAAATTTGCGAATTTTTTTCTAGGGAAACGACCCTTCAAGACCCCTTTCGCCTAGGAAACAACCCCAAAAATGGAGGAAATGATCCCTTTCAAGTTTCCTCACATACCCTATTTTTTAGAGCATGGGCAAACAACCCATCTCGTCCCAAATCCCCGGAACACAAAAGAGCTAAAAAAACTCAACCCCAGGTTGCAAGACAAGAACCATAAAACAATGGTTTTAATTTTGCCTAATAGTAATAATAATAATTTGTGCAATGTGTTGAAAACATTTATCTTTCAAACCACGTGGTTAGCAATGCATACATTAAAGTAGAGTGCACCAATTAACCCAAAAAAAAATCATATACCACATCTTTTCCGATGCTTTTTATAATATTAGGAGGCATTGTTTTAGGATGCTCCAATATATTATAAATGTGCCATTTAAGTGTGTGATTTTAATTTTAAAAGTTTCCATGCTGGTCAATGCTCTAAGAAGTGTACGAAGACTCTATTCTCAATGCTTGCATACATACAAAGCGCACCGTAAGTAAATTTTCAACTGCACATTTTGCTACGCTTAATAGTACATTTGCAAATGTACACTCGCACCATAGTTAATTACCTTGTACATCAAAAGTGCAACGGTGAATGCAAAGAAAAGAAAATTTGTACTTTCTTGATGCATTATATAAAATTAGACAGCATCTTTTGTGGTGCTCTAACGCATTAGAGGCACGCCTTTGAGTGCACTTTTCATTGTGAGGGGCCCTATGACTGGTGCTCATGTACATCTTAATGTCACTAGTGATGAAAAGCAATAAAATATATTTTCTTAAAAACTTTATTGGATTTATCGATGCATTAGTATTTAATGAAGAGCACTTGTGATGGGTATTGATAAGAAAGCCAAACTATTGGTATTGTATCTATATCAATAAGGCACATTGTGACTTTTACAAGTTTTTTTTCAAAAACCATTAATTTTAATTGGTAATGAATAATACAATGGTAATTAGAATAATTGTTTATTTTGTATGCGTGTATACTTAATGAAATTGGAATGTGAATAAATAGTGATTAGAATAAATTGTTTATGTTGTGTGTATGCATATATTTAATGAAACTAGTATGTGAATCAAAGATAATGATGACAATAGCAGTGTCAACAAGTTGACATATATAATTTTGTATATAAATTGGATGTTTGAGAGGGGGAGAGAGATATGTACCCTTATCTTATTATAGCACAAACTCGTGCTTTTTGTAGGAATGTTGTTCTTTTCAAGTTTTATGAGGTGAAATCAATTTGTGGGAACATGTCATTGTTGATGCAGTTGATCTATCATTGGGACCATATTGGGAAAGCATTAAGGGTTTAAAAAAAGCCCTAGTCTATGGTACTAGCCCATAGAGGATGGTATTTATTCATATTTTCTCTCATCTTTTATATTTATTGCTAACTTCATATTGGAACAAAAATACAATTATATAATATTTAGCTATCTTGCACATCTTATTCTATTTAAAGACTGAGTGAAATGAATGTTATTGACTATTCACTATTGCACGTCTTATTCTTAATTGAATCAACTAAATGCTTTTGATAAATAATGATTTTAGTTGGCTCACTATTGCATCTCAATTTCACTTTATAGTACTACGATTTTATTCTGCATGTTCTACTTTTCATCTTAAATAGAAAATAAGTTGATGATTTATTACTCATAAAAATGAATCTAACATTGAGTGCCATGAAATCAAGGATCTACCAATATAGGGTGTAATTCACACTTAAAAGGATTTTATCCCAGCAGACCTATGATCTTTGATTAGCTTCAAAATCCAACATCGATAAATCGGCATTAGAAGGATAGCCTCGCCCTTTTTTGGATAAAATCAATGAAGACCGTGAATTATATAAAAGATTTTATGAACAAGAATCATAATGTGATACTCGTAGGTTCATACCCGGTATATATATGTACATATGATATTTTAGACTAGGGAGCAAGTATGTTTTGGGCCAAAGTACCTATTTATATATATTTTCGCAATAGAGTGTTTATGTATATATGTTTTGATTTAGAATGTCTACATGATATTAGGATGGAGAGCTAGTATGATGAAGGGTTGATGATCCACACAATGTAAGTTGTAATTACATCCATATATTAATAAAACGCATCACTAATTCAAAACAAGTTAGACAACAGAGTATGGAGGCTTGGGACTCCATGAGAGGGTAAGGGGGATTAGGGATTAAGGAAAGGGAGTTAATCCAAAATAGTATTAAAATATTTTTTCTAAGTTATGATTTCGTATGATTTTACCCTAAGTTCCCAAGGGGTGGAATAAGTTACCAAAGTGGGAGAAGAAATATTAGAGGACCACTTGTCAAAAATTTCACATGCAGATATAAAATTGAATATTAATGGGAGAATCACCCATTCTCATTCGTCATTACCATTGTTACTTGCTCAAACCATGTTGGGTGTGAGCTAGGGAGTCACTTTAGCCTTGTATCATTGTGAATCCTTGAACTTTATATAGATTGGGTGTATTATTCTCCTTGGACTTCCTTTGGGGAGGCTAAACCCCTAGAGGGAGAACTATTTGGGATAGGTTTACCATGTGTGAGGCCTCAAGGATACCTATTGACTCCATTATAGAATCTATAGTTCTTGGAGCCACAGAGTTTTAAGACTTCCTAGCCAACCTATGTTAGACACCTAGAAGGGAAGTGGGAAAACCAAAACAACTGCAATATAAAGAAGGGGGTGCACTTCCTTGGGTTGTGTAGGTTGATGGGGAATGTGATGCTATAAGTTGGAATTGTTGTTGAGTTTGTCACTTTGTCCTAGCTATTAGGGTCCTATAATAATAGGATTCATAATTTTGAATTGGCTATGGTTAGTCTTGTAATATTGTACATACTTTTTCTTTATGCAAAATGTTTTCCATATTAAAAATTAAAAAATGTAAAGAGGGTATGTCCTAAAAAAAATATCAAAGGACAAAAAGAATAAGAAAAGATCAAAAAAGTGAAAAAAATATGAACCCCAAACAAAAACAGATCATGAAAGTGTGCAAGTCCAAGCACCACTACTATTTACTTTACTGTGCAAAATAATGATTGTGTGTAGCTTGTCATAATGAAAGTGAAAAGATGTTCACAAGATGATTTAATTAACTTCCCCTCATTTCATTTCACCCCCCATTACATACTTACTAATTTCCCCATTATCCCTCATTTCTTATTAAAATACCCTTTTCCCTTCGTTTCCACCCTTGCCCCTTGGTTTCACACATTTCCTTAGCAAATTACCCTCCAAAGGTCATTTCCCAACCCAAAACCCCTCTTCCCTAGTGTGAAACCCATTCCCCTTTGAAAACATCATTTTCCCCTTATTAATACCATATTTTGCCTAAAAATCCCATAAAACCCCTTTATTCTAAATTTTGTTTCCCCCCCCTGTATTATTTAATTAACTCCGCCATTCACATTTTCCCCGACATAAACCCATTTAACGCACCACCCTCAGTGCAGTTAACAAACCTTGCCACATTTAAACCCTAGTCCCACTTTATTAAACCCACTTTCTTTTTTTTCCCTTGGTTAAACCCATTATATTTAACCCTGCCTTATTCATTAATTAATTACATTTAAGTGTAATTAATCCCCCCGAGCCCTGCAAATCTCCGCCCTTATTCCCTTCATGCTTTTCCATCGCACGATAGTCGTTAGATCTTGCACCCCCAGATCTGACGGTGCACACCCATACCGCATTAATTCTCTTTCCTAGCTTTACCATCCCCAGAGCATGCGAGATTTGTGGTTTTGCTCGGGCCCCTTTCAGTTACGTGGCAGCTCTAGGTGAACTCGCGTGCTCTCAAGGAAATACCACCTGACTGCCAAAAGCAATGTGATGGCCCCTTAAACCACCTCCTCGTGTAAAATGAAACCACCCACTATTCATTTATATAAATTCCGCGCCAAATATGACCGTTGCCCGTTAAAAGGCAAAGGACGCTCATTTTCACTCTTTTCGCTCATTCAAACTATGAAAGCTACCTAAGCCTTCCAGCGCCACCCTGAGCCTCTGCAACCAAATTTGACCACCAATTACCTTCCGAACACGCTCTGGACTCCATTCACAGACATCTCAGTTCAATAAAGCCATTCATTGCCTTCCCCATAGACCTATGCTTTATTAATAATTGTTGTATCTTGCAGGTAATTAGAAGGTCATGAGATTGGACAAACAAGTTTTGATACTAGTCACAAAACCTGTTTGCTACAGATTCTCAGGAAATGTATTCAAAGGCTTCATAGAGCAGGAGTTTTGTGTACAAAGAGAAAATAAAGTTTAATACAGCAGCAGAGCAGAAGGAAACAATTTACACAAGTAAATGTTAAAACAGAGATGAAATCATTTTCACCAGCACAGCAAAAGATTCTTACAAACTACTCTCCAAGCAACATTTTGTATTCTACATGTGTCTTTTAGTAAAAAATATTTTTACTAAAAGCACAGAAGCATGCAAGAGTGAGTAATATTTATAGTAAAAGGTAAAAATGGAAGCAGGTGATGGAGCATACAGTTAAAAAACTAAACAGAGGAGGTAGATGAAAGTGTATCAGATGAAAGTTCATAAGTAAATATGACATCCAGCGTGAAGACAAAATAGCCAAGCAGCTTAAAGGGAAAAAGATCAAAGACTAAAAGACAACAAAACCTAAATAACAGGGACATCAAACAGCAATTTAGTAGTTGTCTCTATCTTCTTGCATGAAGATATTTATTTTTCCTAGATTAGTTCTCAATGCAATTTGAGATATTTTGTAAGCTTGTTTGTATAAATACTTCATAATTTGAAGTATTGAGGGTGGATTGCTATACATTTGTAGAGTTATTTTGATCTTAAACCTAAGGGTTATTATACCAATTTTCAAGTCAAAAGACTGGAGCAAGTAATAAAAAGATTACACTACAGGATTCATGAGATGAGCTATTGCAGTGAAGTATCTTCTTTGTCTGATTTTGTTAGTTTCTTATGTGTTTCATAAACTTAAATTTTATCTAAATTTGAATGAATTAACTAGAAATTTAACTTAGAATTTGTTTAAGTATACTATGTTTTTCACAATTAATCATTTATATGTTTTCCTCTGATATCTGGATTTGAGAACCCTTAATTGCTCTCCCATCATGGTTGACCTTTTTCATTTCTCTTCATAATCTGGCCTAGGGAGCCCTTAATTGCTCCCTGAATCCAATTGGAAACCATTTCACCATGAAGCATTTGAGATCTATAGCAACTCCTCTATCTTGCCCTATAGACAATGTTTTTAGAACTTAATCTAGTCCTGTATGTCTGACATTTGACCCCATAGCCCAATGGTAAAATACAACCCTTTTCATCTAAGTAAGTGATCCCACCACCCAAATTCAAATCAAAAACCCAAGCACAATCATAACTAGCCTAAAATCAAATAACTAAAGAAAAGTTAAATCAAAAAGAGAGAGCCATCTCTAAGATTAGGAAGGCTAGATCCTGATCTCCAAATTTGGTTTGTGGTTACCTCTATCATTTTTTTCTAACAACTTAGAAGAAATTTTGGAGTGATAACATTATTGGCGACCATACTGGGGACTTTGATCCTCAAGTCTAATAAAACTTTAAGGAAACCTTAAATTTCATCTTAAGCCCCTTAAGGTCATTTTCTGAAGTTGTTCTTGAAAACTTTCATAAAAAACAGTTAACAAGGTTAAAATCCTGGCTCCCAAGAAGACTCACTATACTAGGGCAAATCCAAATCCAAACCCTGCTACTATAGTTGATGAACCAAACAGAATTTTAAGAAAACCAGAAAACGTAGAAACTCAGGCAGGTAGTAGCCAATTAGTCAAAGCAAACTCACTCCCTGAGGAGTTGTCAACTTTAGAGGAAATCCATTTTGATTTGTCATTTGACCTCTCATTATTTAGAACTAAATCAGAGAATGCAATCCATGAAACATTGTTAGACCCTGAGTTTATTCAACTCATTGAATCAAAAAGGGTGATTATCCATCCAGATTTAGATAAATTTGTCTTGGAGACTTTTGACAAGTTAGAAGCTTTGACCTCTACATTGATAAGCCATATAGATGATGCTTACCTTCAACAATTTGTTGAACTAGCTGCCCTTACTACTGATGCTTCTGAAATTTCTGCACAATCCTCAATCACTGTAAATAAACCTTCATTACCACCACCTCACCAATAGTATCCACCACAGTCCATTCCCCTAAACCAGTTATTCATCAGCCAAACACCTCATCCTCATCTAGTTCATCTCCATCCATTTCAAGACCTTCGTCAAGTACCGGCTCCTTACACCCTAGTCAAGCAAAAATCCAAGCCATGGTAGACTGATATGCACCCCTGGTTTTACCTGCATAACTTCATGCCATGCCCCAAGATTATGAAAGAAAAATCTTTTTTTTTATGCTACTAGTTAGTACACTGCCCAACAGCATGTGAACAAAATGACTGACTATTTTGAGTTGCATGAGATAGATGAATCTGATTTCCAAATGAGGTTGTTTGCCCAAACATTAACTGGGGATGTTAAGAAATGGTTCAAATCTTTACCTGCCCACCATATTGCAGACTTAGCTACTTTTCATAGATTATTCGTTGATAGATGGGAAAGAAAGAAAAACCATCTGCAAATACTTTCTGAATATGATAACATTAGAAGAGCTCCTAATGAGTCAGTTCAAGATTATTGTACTAGGTTCAATAGCATCTACAATGCAATCCCTGCTATATTAAGCCTCCACCTAATCTATCATTAATCAAATTCCCTGATGATTTTGACACTGACATGTCATACCAGTTAAGGGAAAGAAACCCTAAAACATTGGAACAAATGCAAAGTAATGTTGTTAGTGTAGAGGCCAACCTGTTAACCAAGAAATCCAAAATGAGAAATGAAAAGAGAGTTGTGATTAAAGAGGAAACTTCCACTTCTAATGGAAAAATAGATAGTTTAACAAAGAGTGTAGAGAGAATAATGGATAGATTAGAAAACATGGAAAGAAAAACTCAATGGGAGAATCAACAACCACCCCCAATAAGAAACCCCAACTTTAGGAAGAGTCCTAACACTGGAAAGAATGATATACTAGATTAGCACATTAGGCCTCCCTTCTAGGAAAATTATGTTGAGGGTTTACAAAAACATGAAGACGAGGATGACACCCAGATAAACTTATTAGGAATAAAAAATGAAAATGTTGTTTTTCTTACTCAAGAAGAACATGAGTTGTACATGTTGCAACAATTGTAATTAGAATATGGTGATTCATTTGACTTTAAACAAGGTTATGAGTCAGTGATATATGAGGTTCATAAACAGTATAGCTTAAGAAGTAAAAAGAACAATGAAGCTCCCACTAAAATATCAATCCAGACCCAAACTAAAAAGATAACAAAAGCTCATGTCACTAAAATTTTACAAATCCTCCTTAGGGGAACATCGGAGACTTCTACCCCAAAAAATTTAGATATAACCTCTACTGAAACTCAAACTAAAACAATTTCTGAAATCAATCCAAACAAGAGAAATCAAAGCAAAACAGCTGAAACACAAACTGAAATGCCTAGTATTGTAAAACAAGATAAAAACACACAGACTGCATTTGTAAAGGAAGATCTCATCTAAACAAACAAAGCTCAGCTCCCTTTCAACCTCAAAACTTAAACAACAAAATTGAAGATATTGATTCCCTTGACCGAACTAGTAAAGAATGAATCCTATAGATCACAGATAACTGAAACTTTAAATATAGGAGAGGAAGAAGATGTTTTCAATTTGAATGATGATCAACCTGAATTATTGTTTGGCCCTGAGGTGAATGGTACTCATCAGCAAAGTGAAATCCCTCCTTTCTACATTAGCCTGAACATTCATGACAAAATATTACATAATGCTATGTTAGACTCAAGGGAATCCCATAACTTGATGCCAAAAGCAATCATGGAGAGACTAAACTTAGACATTACCAGACCATATAAGGACTTGTTTTCCTTTTACTCTAGCCAAGTTAAATGCCTTGGTTTGATCAAGGATTTATGTGTAACTCTAGTCCAATGCCCAGAAAATAGTATTGTGATGGACATAGTAGTTGCAAACATCCCACCCGAATATGGAATTCTATTATCTTTCTCATTGGGGATAAAAATTGCAAGGATCCTTGCAATTAGATATGTCATATGCCACAATATTTGTTTTTGGCCAATAAATAAAACTATATAGAGAGACCTTGATGAAATACATGGTGAGTAGTGCAGGAAAACCACAAAACTTCCCTATATACTCTGTGCATTTTGATATGGACTCTTTCATCTTGTACAATTCAAACCATGATAAAAAGGAAATCACAGTTGAACAACTGAAATACAAAACAGCTGACAGTTAAAACATTTTTCATGAGTCCCTATGGCATATAGATTTTTATGGATCTGTGAATAGGTTAGGGGTTGGTGCAGGAGCATGGATCCACAATATGGAGAATAATAATTTTAAGGGACATGCATTCAGATTAAACTTCAAGTGTACAAACAGCATGGCAAAGTATGAAGCTCTGATCTTAGGATTACAAATGGTTATAAAACTTGGAGCCAAGAGAGTTTCTATACTTGGAGACTCGAAACTAATTATTAAACAAATTAATGGTGAATACTCTGTAAACAATCCTAGACTTAGTCAATATAGAGATATTGTCCTAGATTTGATTAAAGACCTCCTGGAAACAAACTTTGCTGCCATTCCTAGAAAATAGAATTTGCAGGCCCACAGTCTAGCTACTTTTGCTAGTACATGAAAATTTCCCTTTCATCCCAACCATCAGTACACTACAGAAGTGAGACATAGGCCTGTCATACCAAACAATTTGAAGTATTGGCATATTTTATCACAGGATTCCCAAATTTATGACTTCATGAATGCTAAAGGTGAGTTTTAGAATTGTAAAATAGATACAGAATGCATAGTAGATAATGACATAGATAGTGACATAGATGTAAATATTTTAGATATAGGTAAACCTACTAAATTCACTAAATTAGAAATAGATAACTTAGAAAATGTAGAGATAGAAGAAATAATGGCTTATGATCCTGAAATTCTTAATCTTAAAAATAATTTTTTGCCTAAGGGATTAGTTCCCTTAGAATATTTGTTTGACTTAAACGATGTAGCTAGGAAGCCGAAAATGGAGTCTTTGAGAGCAAATATAGAAGAATGTAACATAGGAACTAAAGAAAAACCTAAACTCATTAAATTATCAAAAGCCTTGCCTCCAGATGAAAAGGTTAAATACATAAATCTGTTTAAAGAGTTTCAAGATGTACTTGCATGGAATTACAAAGACCTAAAATCTTATGACACCAGCATAATTCAGCACAAGATACCTATCAAAGAGGATCATAAGCCTTTTAAACATAAACTTAGGAGAATTAATCCAGTTCTTATGCCATCTATTGAGAAAGAAATTAAAAGAATGTATGATGCCCAAATTATAGCTCCCATTAGGTACTCAGATTGGGTTTCAAACTTACTCACTATTAGGAAGAAAACTAGAGAAATCAGACTTTGTGTTGATTTCATAAATTTAAACAAGGTCTCATTAAAGGAAAACTATCCTCTACCAAAAATGGACCATATCCTTCAGAGGGTAGTAGGCTCATCCAAAATTTCACTGCTTGATTGATTTTCTGAATATAACTAGATCTTAGTTCAATCAGAGGACCAAGCCAAAACTGCATTTACTACTCCTTGGGGTACCTTCATGTATTTGAAGATGCCTTTTGGATTAATGAACACAGGAGCAACATTTCAAAGAGCTATGGATATAACTTTTGCCAAGGAGATCCATGACTTCCTAGTGGTATACCAAGATGACATCACAATCTTTTCTAAATCTGATAATGAACACCTAGATCACCTTAGAAGAGTTTACATTAAATGTAGGAAATTTAGGATTTCTTTAAATCCCAAAAAGACACTCTTTGGTATAGAAGAAGGAAAGTTGTTGGGACATATCACATCTAAAGATGGAATTAGAATAGATCCTACTAGAATAGAGGCAATCTTGACCATCACCCATCACAAAAATTAGAGAACTAAATAACATGTTAAGAAAAGATTCACCACTTAAATGGACAGTGGAGGCCAAACAGTCCTTTCAAGCCATCAAGGAAGCCCTAACCAAAACTCCAGTCCTTATAAGTCCTGATTTTCAGAAAGATTTTATATTTTTTTCTTTTGCTTCAGAACACACCATTACAGCAATCTTGCTGCAAAAGAATGACCAAGGATATGAACAACCAATTGCATTTTTTAGTAAATCATTAAGAGATGACATACTCAAATACAACATTATGGAAAAACAAGCATTAGCTTTAGTAAAGGCTATCAAATATTTCAGAGTCTATATTTTGTATTCTCGCATCATTGCTTGTGTTCCAAATTTAGTAGTTAAGGACATTTTGACACAAAATGGGCTGAAGGAAAGAAAGGAAAATGGATTTCCACTATTTTGGAATATGACATAGAAATAAAGCCCACTAAACTTACTAAAGGCCAAGGTTTAGCCAAACTCATGGTTGAATCGAACTATCAAGCCCTAGATATTAATTTCATTGGTGCCCTTAGTGATCAAGAAGAGATGGTGACTCCACAGATCAGTGAACCTTTTACAGATTCACCTTGGTATGCAGATATCATATTTGTATTACTAAAATTACAAGCTCCTACTGGTTTAACACGAACTAAAGCTATATTTTTGAAAATGAAATCGTTAAGATATTGTATCATAGATAATGATTTGTTTTGGAAAGACAATGGTGGTATTATTTTGAATTGTTTACTTAAAGATGAAGCTGATAAAATTATGCAAGAATTTCATGCAGGGGAATGTGGAGGACACTTGTATTGGAAAACTACTGTTGACAAAATCCTGAGGGTTGGTTTCTAATGGCCCACCCTGTTTGCAGATGTTAAGAAACATGTAACCTCCTGTCATAAGTGCCAAATATTTGAGGGAAAAAGAAAGCTTTTACCTTTACCTGTCAAACCCATCTCCACAAAAATGTCATTTCAACAATGGGGGTTAGACTTCATTGGAGAAATACACCCAGCCTCCTCAGCCCAGCATAAGTGGACTTTTACAGCCACTGATTATTTTACCAAATGGATAGAAGCCATCCCTTCTAGACAAGCTTCAGACTCTATCATTATCTCCTTCCTAGAAAACAATATCCTGTCAAGATTTAAATGCCCCCAAAAGCTCATTACTGATAATGCAGCTGCTTTTAAGTCCAAGAAAATGAAAGACTTCTGTAACAAATACCACATCACCCTTGTTCACTCCACTACCTATTACCCTCAAGGTAATGGACTTGCAGAATCCTCTAACAAAAGCATGGTCAATATCATTAAGAAATTACTGGAACAAAACAAAAATACATGGAACAAAAATTTGGTCAATGCCTTATGGGCAAACAAACTAACTACCAAAAAGTCCATTGGTACATCTCCCTATCAACTAGTATATGGGATGATGTTATTTTTCCATCATCTTTAGGAGTACCAGTGATGAAGATCATCCAGGAATTACAGTTGGAACCAAATGATATCTAAAGAAGAATAAATCAGACCATACACTTGTAGCAAACCAGAGAGGAAGTCTATGTAAAATCACAGGTAATCGAGGACAAAATCAAAAAGATATTTGATAAAAAGACCAAAGCTGATGATTTTTACATAGGTGATAATCTTAAGTGGGATTCAAGAAGAGAAGACAAAGGCAAACATGGCAAATTTGACTTATTATGGCAAGGGCCTTATGTCATTTATGGTTACAGGGGTAACAATGCATTTTTCTTAAGAGAGATAGATGGATCAAATCAACCAGGAGGACCTATCAATGGTAGAATGTTGAAGCATTATTTTTCCACAAATTAAAAATAGTTCACTTTACTTTGCTCATTGTATTTAACATTGCAAAGTTTAGATTGGAGTGGATGGTAATCTTTTGAAGTTGAAGCTCGGAGAGAAGGCCCTGATCTTTGAAGGTTTCACCATCATAAGTATGAATAAGGCAGAAATCACAAAAGAACAGTTTGCTAGATAACTGCAGTCACAATTCAAAGGCTATTGATCTTAGAGTTCTTGACATTTCACCAGGAAATGCCATCCCCATGTGGAGCCATTGTTAGGGTCCTATAATAATAGGATTCATAATTTTGAATTGGTTATGGTTAGTCTTGTAATATTGTACATACTTTTTCTTTTTGCAAAATGTTTTCCATATTAAAAATTAAAAAATGTAAAGAGGGTATGTTCTAAAGAAATATCAAAGGAAAAAAAAGAATAAGAAAAGTGAAAAAAAGTGAAAAAATATGAATCCCAAACAAAAACAGATCATGAAAGTGTGCAAGTCCAAGCACCACTACTTTTTACTTTACTGTGCAAAATAATGATTGTGTGCAACTTGTCATAAATGCCACAACCCATGATAGTCAAATAGTTTAATCTTGACTACTTCATGCTTTAAATTTCGTGTTTATAGATAGAGAATAAGGATCTACCCAAATTGTTTAATCTTGGTAGATCAGTAATTAGGTAGAGAAATAAAATGTGCTCAACAACATAATTTGATCCATTGGAAGATATAAGGTTAGAATTAGATAGTTTGCTTTTCAAAAGAAAGAGGAAAGCAAGGGTATGCTAGCTTAAATGCACCCAATAAAGTGAAGAAAAAATGTTAGGATAAGTAAAGGGTAGGTAGAAGAAAGGTTGCAGAAATACAAGGTTGTCAAAGCATAAGCATATTTATCATGTTTAATCCTATGTTTCAGTATGCAGGAGCAGTTATGAAAGTGAAAAGATGTTCACAAGATGATTTAATTAACTTCCCCTCATTTCATTTCACCCCCCATTACATACTTACTAATTTCCCCATTATCCCTCATTTCTTATTAAAATACCATTTTCCCTTCGTTTTCACCCTTGCCCCTTGGTTTCACACATTTCCTTAGCAAATTACCCTCCAAAGGTCATTTCCCAACCCAAAACCCCTCTTCCCTAGTGTGAAACCCATTCCCCTTTGAAAACATCATTTTCCCCTTATTAATACCATATTTCGCCTAAAAAAACCCATAAAACCCCTTTATTCTAAATTTTGTTCCCCCCCCCCCCCGTATTATTTAATTAACTCCACATTCACATTTCCCCAACATAAACCCTTTTAACCCACCACCCTCGGTGCAGTTAACAAACCCCCCCACATTTAAACCCTGGTCCCACTTTATTAAACCCACTTATATTTAACCCCACCTTATTCATCAATTAATTACAGTTAAATGTAATTAATCCCCAAGGGCCCCGCAAATCTCCGCCCTTATTTCCTCTGTGCATTTCCACCGCGTGACAATCGTTAGATCTTGCACCCCCAGATATGAAGGCACGCATCCATATCATGCTAATTCTCTTTCCTAGCTTTACCAGCCCGAGAGCACGCGAGATTCGTGGTTTTGCCCGGGCCCCTTTTGGTTACGTGGCAGCTCTAGGTGAACTCATGTGCTCTCAAGGAAATATTGCCCAACTACCAAAAGCGGTGCGATGGCCCCTGAAACCGCCTCCCCGCATAAAATGTAACCACCCACTATTCATTTATATAAATTTTGCACCAAATCTAACTGTTATCCGTTAAAAGGCCGAAGACACTCATTTTCACTCTTTTCGCTCATTCAAAATGTGAAAGTTTCCTAAGCCTTCCTGTGCCACCTTGAGCCTCTGCAATCGAATTTGACCACTAATTACCTTCCGAACACGCTCCAGACTCCGTCCACAGACATCTCAGTTCAATAAAACAATTCATTGCCTTCCCCACAGACTTATGCTTTATTAATAATTGTTGTATTTTGCAGGTAATTAGAAGGCCAAGATATTGGACAAACAAGTTTTGATACTAGTCACAAAACCTGTTTGCTCCGGATTCTCAGGAAATGTATTCAGAGGCTTCATTGAGAAAGATTTTTGTGTAAAAAGAGAAAATAAAGTTTAATATAGCAGTAGAGCAGAAGGAAACAATTTTCATAAGTAAATGTTAAAACAGAGATGAAATCATTTTCACCAACACAGCAAAAGGTTCTTACAAACTACTCTTCAAGAAACATTTTGTATTCTACATGTGTCTTTTAGTAAAAATCATTTTTACTAAAAACAAAAAAGCATGAAAGAGTGAGTAAGATTTACAGTAAAAGGTAAAAATGAAAGCAGGTGACAGAGCATACAGTAAAAAGACTAAACAGAGGAGGCAGATGAAAGTGTATCAGATGAAAGGTCATAAGTAAATATGACATCCAGCATGAAGACCAAACAGCCAAGCAGCTTAAAGGGCAAAAGATCAAAGACTAAAAGACAGTAGAACCTAAATAACGGGGACAACAAACAGTAGTTCAATAGTTGTCTCTATCTTCTTGCATGAAGATATTTCTTTTTCCTAGATTAGTTCTCAATGCAGTTTGAGATATTTTGTAAGTTCTTTTGTATAAATACTTCATAATTCGAAGTATTGAGGGTGGATTGCTATACATTTGTAGAGTTATTTTGATCTTAAACCTAAGGGTTATTGTACCAATTTTCAAGTCAACGGACTGGAGAAAGTAATAAAAAGATTGCACTACAGGATTCATGAGATGAGCTATTGCAGTGAAGTATCTTCTTTTTCTAATTTTGTTACTTTCTTATGTGTTTCATAAACTTAAATGTTATCTAAATTTGAATGAATTGACTAGAAATTTAACTCAGAATTTGTTTATGTACACTCTGTTTTGCACAGTTAATCATTTATATGTTTTCCTATGATATCCAGATTTGAGAACCCTTAATTGCCCTCCCATCCCGGTTGACCTCTTTCATTTCTCTTCATAATCTGGCTTAGCGAACCCTTAATTGCTCCCTGGATCCAATTGGAAACCATTTCACCATCAAGCCTTTGAGATCTGTAGTAACTCCTCTATCTTTCCTGGTAGACATTATTTTTAGAACTTACTCCAGTCCTATTTGTTTGACATTTGACCCTTTAACCCAATGGTAGAAGACAACCCTTTTCATCTAAGTAAGTGGTCCCACCACCCAAATTCAAATCAAAAACCCAAGCACAATCATAACTAGCCTAAAATCAAATAACTAAAACAAAGTTAAATCAAAAAGAGAGAGCCCTCTCTGAGATTAGGAAGGCAAGATCCTGATCTCCAAAGTTGGTTTGTGGTTACCTCTATCATTTCTTTTTCTAACAACTTAGAAGAAATTTTGGAGTGATAACACTAGCAATTGATCAAATTTTTGTGAGTCTGGCTTGGATTTGATAATCTTTTCCCTACTAGAGTCACAACTCCAACTCGAGGGTGACTTACTTTTGAGAGAACTAGAATAACAACGTCAACGGTTGAGTGCAATTCCTGAGATCTATAGCTAGTTGGTTTATTCTTTCTGTGTTATTTTTTCTATGTAAAATGTGTTATGCATGTGCTTAATATTTTTTACGTTGTGCATGTGTAATACATGTTATTATAAGTTATACATGGAATTTCATGTTTTCAAGATTGCATATGTGTTTCATATGTAAGGAATATTATTACCTAATGAAATCAAATCTTAGACTAGGTGCTCAGCTTTGTCACGTAATTGATATCAAAGGAAATGGAAATTTTCTAGTTGGTATCAAAGCTTTATTAGGCATAATTAATCATTGTATAAGATCGAGGTAGAGATAGGTTAAAATAAAATTTTAAAATCCATTTGTTACATAGGTTAAACTACGATGACATATGTCCATAAGTGAGTCGAGGGTGTGTTACACCTAACAAGAATACAATTCATTTATGTAAACCTAAGAACTTAAGCAACCAAAATATAAATTCAGTAGGTGAGACCTTTCAAGGTCATTTCAAAGAATTACCTAGGATTTAAGAAGACAAGTTCAGGCCACACCTATCATCTATAAGCTACTACCCTATAGGTGTATAAAGCATGATCCCATAGAAACCCTCATTTATAGGTTTTCAAAATCCAGATTATAGATCATGTTATAGGTCCAATTGAAGATATGTACCATGAAATCAACAAGATTCTTCTCAAAATACACAAAATACTTGAATGAGTTTTTTTTTTGTATGTAACTATATTCAAACCATCGTACCACTCATCCATCCCTCAAACTAGAAACATACACCTAACCAACACTACAAAGAAACACCTTCTAATGGAAGTTTCCATTAAACCTCCCCTAAAATTTCTCCCTTCTCCATTTATAACAATGATTTCTATACGAGACATGTGTTTGATGGTTTTAGGAAAAGATTTTTTATTATTGTGCTTAAATAATATCAGGTTCCATAATGTGCTCACATATCTAGTACAAATATTTGTTCCAAAAATAGGTGCGTAGGAGGTTGTTATCTCTATCTTTTAATAAAATATCAACTTAAATCAATTATAAACATATTTTAATCTTTGTGACTTAAAATGGTCACTACACTTGTGCATCAGTATATAAAATAATCACTATACCAGTGCATCATTATATAAAATATACAAAATGAAGTTTAGTCATATTTTTATACATTATATTGACTTTTTATGTTAAAAAAATATAAAAACTTATTGTTTTCCTCCCATATAAGGATCATAGGTGTGATCCCTTTATAGGTGCATCGGGAGGTCATTTTATTATTTTTTTCAATAAAGTTTTTTTTTTATTGTGCTTGTAAACCATAATCGTAGTAGTCCTTAGGATGAAACAAATGAGGTTTAGTCATATTATAATACAATATTGGTTTTATTTTAAAATTTATAAAAAATGATCCATGTACTTACATAACTAGCACATCAGTTGAGAACCTCTCCCAAGCCAAAGTCACCATTCAAATTCAACTCTTCCTAGTTAATAGAGGAGGAATTCCACCAAATAGTAAAATATACATGGATTACTTACATCCAGGAAAATGATAGGTCTCTTGTTGAAGTCATATTTAGTAATTTGACTAGGCTCAAGCGTAGAACGATCGAATGGGCCAAGAAGAAGAAGAAAAGGGATGAGGAAAATCTTTAGAAAATTGAAGCTGAACTTTGTAAAGTGGTGGACTCTGGAAATAATGGATTTTTATCCATGGAAAAAAAACTACATATATCAAGAATAGAAGGAGAAAAACTTAGAATCTTAATGCAGAAGGAAGAAGACAGGAGACTTAAGAGTAGAGCCTTATGGCTCCAAGTTAGTGACGACAACAAAAAATTCTTCCAGCAATGTGCGAGAGGTAGGAAGATCACTAATACCATTTTGTCTCTAAAAGATGATCAGGATAGAGAGGCTCATTCTTTCAACCAACTGGTTGACATGGGTATCAGATACTTTTTTCATCTCTTTAGAGACCCTCATGAAGCAACAATAGAAGAGATATTCAGGACGGTTCGACAATTTCCTCGGTTTTTGGATGAAGATGAGACTGAAAATCTGAATAAACCATACACCTTAGGGGAGATAGAAGCAGTATTGAAATGGTTTAAGAAGGATAAGATTTAGGGTACTGATGGATGGCCTGTTGAATTCTACCTAACTTTCTTTAAATTAATTGGACAAGATCTCCTATTGGCTATTGAATATTGCAGACTGAATAGCAGAATGTACAAATCTTTCAATGCCACCTTCATTGCTCTAATCCCCAAATCTGATATGCCCCTCTCATTTGATGATTTCAGGCCCATCTCCTCATGGAATTATATCTAGATGATTATCTCCAAAATCATTGCCAATTGCATTAAGCCCATCTTATCCCAGCACATCTCAAAAGAGAAATTTACTTTCTTGAATAATCGATAGGTCCATGAAGTCATTGGTACAGCCCATGAGGGACTACACTCCATAAAAATTAGGAATCTAAAAAGTATCATTCTCAAGATCGATCTCTCCAAACCTTTCGACAGAGCCAGTTGGATTTATCTTCACCTCATTCTAACACAGATCGGTTTCCCTCATACCTTTATCAATTGGGTCATGTGTTGTATTTCTCAGTCTCTTATAGAATTCTTATTAATGGAGTTGCATCAAGCTTCTTTCATGATGAGAGAGGCCTTAGACTGGGGTGCCCTCTTTCATCTCTACTCTTCCTCCTAATTCTGGAAGGTTCAAGTAGAGTAATATCAGAAGCCAAATCTTCTAGGGACATCCTTGGGGTTAAATTGACAAAAGTTACTACTCTCACTCATCTGTTATTCATTGACGATGTACTCATATTTATTGACGGTTCCATAAGGGACCCCTCAAAATTTCTACATATCTTATCCACTTTTTTCAAAGCCACAGGTTTGGTGCCCAATCACATCAAATCCACCATTACGACTGTGAATTTCTCTCAAAATGATCAATTATATGCACATCAGCAATTTCCATACAAGCCCCTGACTCTTGAAGATGGTCTTAAATATTTGGGTTACAGGCTCAAGCCTAATAATTATCATATAGTTGATCGGACATGGTTGGTAGAAAAGATTGAAGCCAGAATTAATATTTGGCAATAACGTTGGCTATCAAGGGAAGGAAGATTGGTGCTCATCAAATCAGTTTTAGAAGCCATACCAATTTACTAGATGGCTCTAGCTTGGATACCTCAAGGTGTCATTAATAGAATACAACATATTTATCGCAAGTTTTTACGGAGAGGAAGCAATGACAGCAGGAATTTGGATGGGTTAGATGGGAATGGATTACTAGACCCAAGAAATGGCGGGGTTGTGGTATGAAAGACCTCAACTATTTTTACGTCGTAAGGCGTTTCCCTCTAAAATGAACTCCCCCAAATGCCCTTCTGTCCTAATCGTAGCCGTTAGATCTTTTGTTAGATGATTGAACAAAAATCAGCCGTCTAATTTAATAAAAAAAATGTTTTAAAACATTAAAATACCCTTTAAAAAAAATTTGCTCGACATATGTGCGCTTTTTACAGAGGAGTTATAGGCAGAGTCCATTTGAATTCTTAGTGGAGTTTATGGCTCTCCTTAGATCTTCGATAGCATCCAAATTGCCTTAGTTAGCTACAGGACTCAGGGACTCCATTACAGAAACAAAACTAGCTACATCACAACTACAAGAACAATGCTTTCTGCTCCACATTTGTGCACAGAGCAGTTTATTGATTGTCTTGGCATCTCACGGCGATGAACAACAAGGCTTGGTGGCGTATGCTTGCAGCTTGATTTACATGCTTTTCTCTCTCCTGGTGATTTTCTGAAAGGTATTTGTTTCGGTGGCACAGATCTTTTGTAGTAATTGTTTGGAGTGGGAATGGGCGGAGAAAAAATTCTCATGATTATTTTCATGCACAGCATATGTCCTTCTAGGCTTTACTGAGGTCCTAGGTCATGTTTTGCTTGTGGTGTATATGGAGTTCATTTGAGAGATCATTTTATTTTCTTTATAAATAGTAATCAGTTACCACTCATGCTTGACATTGCTTCATCTTCTAAGTTTTTCACTTTGGCTCAGGTGTGACATATTTGCCAAAACTAGACCATCCACACCTTCAAAGACTGGATTTTCCTAGAACTAGATTTCGAACAGATGGAGTGACTGAGCTGGGGAGTTTAGTGAAGCTGAAGAATGTTCCCTTATGGGCAATTTTTCTGGCAGTCATTCCTGGATCATTGCTTGCATCCATGAATTTTGTAGACCACAATGTTGCTTCCATTTTGATACAAGTAATCCTTCTGGCATCCCCAATTTAATTTTTAGTTTCATCAAGCAGAGGTTACTATTATTGCTTTTAACTTTCTAGAATTTATTAGGGTGCCATTTATTGTCATCTCTTTCTCTACTCTCAGTCCATATTGACAGGAATACAGGACAGGTCGCTATTAGACTGAATCAGACCCAAGTTTAGCCTAAATGAAATCAATAATTCCCTTTCACTACAGAATAAAGTTGGCCCCAATGCAAGAAGGACCATGTCAAGAAACTGGGATATATCAATTATAGCCATCCTTGTATTTATGTGTGGCATATTTGGGTTTCCTTTCTGCTACGGTCTTTTCTTTCAGGTAAAAGTGTGCTGAACATATCAGAGATGAAACCTACTTCTACTGCAATCAACAACTTGACAGTCAAAATTATTGGTAGACTTCAGTTATTTCAAATATAATTCAAGTATCTCAAATATTCCTCTTATCATGTACACTTAACAGAGCCTGAAGCATGACCAAGCTCTTACACATGAGAAACATTCGTATCTAGAGAGTCCGGAGTCCCAGAATGATATTAGAGTCCAGCGCATTTCAGGCCTGATTTCTTCCTTGCTGTCAGGCCTTCCGCTTGCTCCAGGATTAAGTTGGGCCACTGCAAAAATTCCTCTTAATGTGGTTGTTAGCTTATTCATAGAGGTAAGTTGAGATCATGACCTAAAAACCTGTTTGCAGAGTTCCATTTAAATCATTTTCACTAACTACAGGAAATTGCAATACCATGTTGGCTCATCTCATTTTCATCATCTCTTTGAATCCACATAGGAAGCTATATTGTAATATTATGTTTTGTCACAACATTTTCGTCATCTATTCAAATATACGTTGGAAGGGTTTTTTTTGTTTTTTTTGAGCCAGCAAAGCTGACCCATGTGTATAAGCACCAATATTCTCACCAAGGCTCCAGAGATCTGAACCAGCCATTTGAGAGGTCTGCATCAGCCAAAACATACAGCCTTTGTTATAAATAAAACATCTATACATAGTCTGCCTGCTCTTACTTTCCTTGATTTCCTTCGAATATTCATATGGGCATGAAAAGTTTTGTTGAAAGAAGTCCCCTTTTAACAAACATGCACCACCATAGTGTATCTATTCTACTTGAACCCTCTTAAAAGAGTTGTCCAATACTCCTATAATTGATTTTGTTGACCTTATTGTTATGGATTCTTGTGATGAGAGAAATGCGGTGCATTCTATAGCTTGGCTAGGGTTGTAAGTGATCTATCAACTCTTGATTTTGTTGACCTTGTTGTCATGGATTCTTGTAATGAGAGAAATGGGGTGCATTCTATAGCTTGGGTATGGTTTTAAGTTTTCTATCAACTCTTCTGTTTATGTCTTTGAAGTTTGTACGAGAGAAACGGGTTCATTATATAGCTTGGTAAGATTGTAAATGATCTATCAACTCTAGTTTTTGTGTGTGTGTGTGTCCGTGTAATAATGCATTTAATGATACATTTTGATTTAATCTAAATAATATATAAAGTACATTGAATCCAAATACTTGCACGAGCCCGTCTAAACTCAGGTCCAATATAGACCTAAAGTTTGTGTAGCTCAAAATTGCATGTGTCTAGTTCACACAAATCTAAGTCAAGGTACTTAGCAGACCACTTAGTACATGTCCAGCTTCCTAGTTGAAAACTTGCTAATTATAGTTACTAGTAAGCTAATAATTTCAAGGGTGACTATCGATTGTTGCGGTTATAATCCTCTTTGCTAATAAGGTATATAATCAGAAATTTGCATAAATGTCAAGTGCATGCATAACAACAAGGCTAGATAATTTTGTGAATGTATGTCTTCATAGATAGTTGGTCTTCTGGTTGTATTGTCATTGTAATCCTCTTTGCTCATCAGGTATACAGTAAGAAATTTGCATAAATGTCAAGTGCATGCATAATAACAAAGGCTAGAGAATTCTGTGAATGTATGTCTATTGTGTGAGTGTATGTTTATATAGATAGTTGGTATTCTGGCTACATTGTTCCAACAAATTGCTCCAAGTTATCATTTCCCTGACAATATGGACATGTATGAATTTCTGTTGATGGGACAGAGAACGGTGTGTTTTTGGATTCTTGTAAACCAATGTATATTTATATCAACCCTGAATTTGTCAACTGTTGAAAGGGATCAGATCTTTCTGATATGTAAACCCTTTTGATAGTGCAAAAAATTGGGAAAAGATTGCTATCTTGAAAGACCTGATACCTCTACGTTCTTCACAAATTTTCAGTAAACATATATCTAGGCTTATATATATGTTAAAAAAAAGTTGATTAGATTTTCTTTTCTATTGTTTGGGACATTGTTATAATCTTTTCATATCGAACTGTACAGTGTCATCTGGGTGCAATGATAAGCGTCAACTTAATTATTTCAGAGTATTGATTCCTTTGGTTGTAAGTGCCAAGGTTATACACTTACTCCTAAAAATATGTGTCTTCATTGTAATTCAACAAGTGCATGATTAACAGAACAGGTTGCACAGTCTTATCAATGTATATCAAAATAGATGGTTAGTCTTCTGATTGGGCTGTCCCAACAGAGCCAACCAACTTACTGCTACACAGCATCAAAGAATATATAGAAATGGATGTATTCTCTCTAAATTTTCCGGTGAATCCATATCCACAGGTAGTTGGTTTTGATTTTGATCCTTGTGCTCTGCATTGCTATAACCCTGCATATAGCTCCATGATGTGGGTACGTTGCCAAATGCCCTTATTGAATGTTTCGATTTAGTATTTTAGTTAAGAATCACAGGTGGTTGGTTTTGAGTTTGATCCCGGTGCCCTGCATTGCTATAACCTTGCATACAACTCCATGATATGGGTACCTTCCCAAATGCCCTTATTGAATGTTTCATTTTGTTATTTTAGTTAAGAATCCATATTGACCCTAAATGCTTTAGTTTGTCATATTGGTTGTACAGTGTAAACCCATGTCATCATTTAGTTGGTTTTGAGTTCTATAAGAATTTACCTCGTTTATAATTGATCGAATTTTACATAGAATCTGAATAGACTTGCGAATTGGGTTACTCTAGGTGGTTGAGAATGTCCTCCCACCCATAATTAAAGAATCTAAATGGACTTGTCAATTGGGTCTAACCTAGCTGGTTGGGTTTAGCCTAGAATGTTGTCCTTCCCAAGAATTAATTCTCACTCAGTGAATTGATGATTGTGCTTTTAATATCCAGTAATGTTACACAACTTATAATGACTCACTGTGTTGGGTATTTTCTGCAGACAACCTTTCAGACCTTGGCACCATTGCGTTTCGTTGACAACGCAAGGCTAATATTGGCAGACCCATCACTGCGTTCAGTCCCATCAAGGCAGTTCAGTTCGATAAAAGAAGTGGTACAGTACACCTCTATCCAAATCGCTTGCACCCTTGTAATCTTCGCAACAAGCAAGACCCCAGTTGCAATTATTTTCCCATTGTTCATCCTGCTCATGAAATGGGCTCGCCATTGCCCATTACGTAGCCTTTTCATAAAAAAAGGCCTTGATAAGCTCGATAGCAGGCTACCTGACGAGCAACCCAAAATTCAAACCCCGGGCATGATCTTTTGTAGTAATTGTTTGGAGTCGGAACAGGCGGAGAAAAAATTCTCATGATTATTTTCATGCACAACATATCTCCTTCTAGGCTTTACTGAGGTCCTAGGGCATGTTTTGCTTGTGGTGTATATGGAGTTCATTTGAGAGATCATTTTATTTTCTTTATAAATGTTAATCAGTTACCACTCATGCTTGACATTGCTTAATCTTCTGAGTTTTTCACTTTGGCTCAGGTGTGACATATTTACCAAAACTAGACCATCCACACCTTCAAAGACTGGATTTCCCCAGAACTGGATTTCGAACGGATGAAGTGACTAAGCTTGGGAGTTTAGTGAAGCTGAAGAATGTTCCCTTATGGGCAATTTTTCTCGCAGACATTCCTGGATCATTGCTTGCATCCACGATTTTTGTAGACCACAATGCTACTTCCATTTGGATACAAGTAATCCTTCTAGCATCCCCAATTTACTTTTTAGTTTCATCGAGCAGAGGTTACTATTATTACTTTTAACTTTCTATAATTTATTAGGGTGCCATTTATTGTCATCTCTTTCTCTACTCTCAGTCCATATTGACTGGAATATAGGACAGGGTCACTATTAGACTGAATCAAACCCAAGTTTAGCCTAAATGAAATCAATAATTCCCTTTCGCTGCAGAATAAAGTTGGCCCCAATGCAAGAAGGACCATGTCAAGAAACTGGGATATATCAATTATAGCCATCCTTGTATTTATGTGTGGCATATTTGGGTTGCCTTTCTACTACGATCTTTTCTTTCAGGTAAAAGTGCGCTGAACATATCAGAGATGAAACCTACTTCTACTGCAATCAACAACTTGACAGTCAAAATTATTGGTAGACTTCAATTATTTCAAATATAATTCAAGTATCTCAAATATTCCTCTTGTCATGTACACTTAACAGAGCCTGAAGCATGTCCAAGCTCTTACACATGAGAAACATTCAGATTTGGAGAGCCAGGAGTCCTAGAATGATATTAGAGTCCAGCGCATTTCAGGCCTGATTGCTACCTTGCTGTCAGGCCTTCCGCTTGCTCCAGGATTAAGTTGGGTCACTGCAAAAATTCCTCTTGTTGTGGTGGTTGGCTTATTCATAGAGGTAAGTTGAGATCATGACCTAAAAACCTGTTTGCAGAGTTCCATTTAAATCATTTTCACTAACTACAGGAAATTGCAATACCATGTTGGCTCATCTCATTTTCATCATCTCTTTGAATCCACATAGGAAGCTATATTGTAATATTATGTTTTGTCACAACATTTTCGTCATCTATTCAAATATACATTGGAAGGGTTTTTTTTTTTAAATTTTGAGCCAGCAAAGCTGACCCATGTGTATAAGCACCAATATTCTCACCAGGGCTCCAGAGATCTGAACCAGCCATTTGAGAGGTCTGCATCAGCCAAAACATAAAGCCTTTGTTATAAATAAAACATGTATACATAGTCTGCATGCTCTTAATTTTTTCGATTTCCTTCGAATATTCATATGGGCATGAAAAGTTTTGTTGAAAGAAGTCCCCTTTTAACAAACATGCACCACCATAGTGTATCTATTCTACTTGAACCCTCTTAAAAGAGTTGTGCAACACTCCTATAATTGATTTTGTTGACCTTATTGTTATGGATTCTTTTGATGAGAGAAATGTGGTGCATTTTATAGATTGGCTAGGGTTGTAAGTGATCTATCAACTCTTGATTTTGTTGACCTTGTTGTCATGGATTCTTGTAATGAGAGAAATGGGGTGCATTCTATAGCTTGGGTATGGTTGTAAGTTTTCTATCAACTCTTTTGTTTATGTCTTTGAAGTTTGTATGAGAGAAATGGGTTCATTATATAGCCTGGTAAGATTGTAAATGATCTATCAACTCTAGTTTTTGTGTGTGTGTGTGTCCGTGTAATAATGCATTTAATGATACATTTTGATTTAATCTAAATAATATATAAAGTACATTGAATCCAAATACTTGCACGAGCCCATCTAAACTCAAGTCCAATATAGACCTAAAGTTTGTGTAGCTCAAAATTGCATGTGTCTGGTTCACATAGATCTAAGTCAAGGTACTTAGCATACCACTTAGTACATGTCCAGCTTCCTAGTTGAAAACTTGTTGATTATAGTTACTAGTAAGCTAATTATTTCAAGGGTGACTATCGATTGCTGTGGTTATAATCCTCTTTGCTAATAAGGTATATAATCGGAAATTTGCAAAATGTCAAATGCGTGCATAACAACAAGGCTAGATAATTCTATGAATGTATGTCTTCATAGATAGTTGGTCTTTTGGCTGCATTGTCATTGTAATCCTCTCTGCTCATCAGGTATACAATAAGAAATTTGCATAAATGTCAAGTGCAGGCATAATAACAAAGGCTAGAGAATTCTGTGAATGTATGTCTATTATGTGAGTGTATGTTTATATAGATAGTTGGTATTTTGGTTGCATTGTTCCAACAAATTGCTCCAAGTTATCATTTCCCTGACAATATGGACATGTATGAATTTCTTTTGATGGGACAGAGAACGGTGCGTTTTTGGATGCTTGTAAACCAATGTATATTTATATCAACCCTGAATTTGTCAACTATTGAAAGGGATCAGATCTTTTTGATATGTAAACCCTTTTGATAGTGCAAAAAATTGGGAAAAGATTGTTATCTTGAAAGACCTGATACCTCTGTGTTCTTTACAGATTTTCAGTAAACATATATCTAGGCTTATATATATGTTAAAAAAAAGCTGATTAGATTTTCTTTTCTATTGTTTGGGACACTGTTATAATCTTTTCATACTGAATTGTACAGTGTCATCTGGGTGCAATGATAAGCCTCAACTTAATTATTTCAGAGTATTGATTCCTTTGGTTGTAAGTGCCAAGGTTACACACTTACTCCTAAAAATATGTGTCTTCATTGTAATTCAACAAGTGCATGATTAACAGAACAGGCTGCATAGTCTTATCAATGTATATCAAAATAGATGGTTAGTCTTCTGATTGCGCTGTCCCAACAGAGCCAACCAACTTACTGCTACACAACATCAAAGAATGTATAGAAATGGATGTATTCTCTCTAAATTTGACGGTGAATCCATATCCACAGGTAGTTGGTTTTGAGTTTGATCCATGTGCCCTGCATTGCTATAACCCTGCATATAGCTCCATGATGTGGCTATGTTTCCAAATGCCCTTATTGAATGTTTCAATTTAGTATTTTAGTTAAGAATCACAGGTGGTTGGTTTTGAGTTTGATCCCGGTGCCCTGCATTGCTATAACCTTGCA
>APFE030074849.1:102326-120170 GCA_000404065.3 Pinus taeda
TTGAGAGAAGGAGAGCAAGAGAGCAAGGGAGATTTCTGGACAGTGAGCAGCGGAGTTTCAGCAGCGGAGTAACAACAGCGAAGTTTCAGCAGGGCAGTTTTTCAGCAAGGCTGAAATAAGTTGTAAAAGTTTGCTTGCTGATTTTTGCTGAATATTTCTCTTACTGTAAAAAGACATTTTTCAGAAATAAAGAAGAGCTCTCAAACTGGTTTTCCCCAAGAGTTGTAGGGGGTTTTTCCAGGGTCACGTTGACCAAAAATATCAGTGTTTTAATGTGTTTTTATGGTTGTTTATTACTGCTGATTTTTATTTCTGCAATTTCCAGCATTCTGTAAATTTTCCAGAATTTGTGTTTTCAGCAAATTTATTTTTTTCAGCTTGTTGAATGTATGGTTATGGGAAAGTGCATTTAACTACATGGGAGAAATAAGGAGAAACTGAAAACCGGGGTGGGAAAATAGAAATTTTTAACACTATCTTGAAAGACCTTATACCTCTGTGTTCTTCACAAATTTTCAGTAAACATATATCTAGGCTTATATATATGTTAAAAAAAAGTTGATTAGATTTTCTTTTCTATTGTTTGGGACACTGTTATAATCTTTTCATACTAAACTGTACAGTGTCATCTGGGTGCAATGATAAGCGTCAACTTAATTATTTCAAAGTATTGATTCCTTTGGTTGTAAGTGCCAAGGTTACACACTTACTCCTAAAAATATGTGTCTTCATTGTAATTCAACAAGTGCATGATTAACAGAACAGGTTGCATAGTCTTATCAATGTATATCAAAATAGATGGTTAGTCTTCTGATTGGGTTGTCCCAACAGAGCCAACCAACTTACTGCTACACAGCTTCAAAGAATATATAGAAATGAATGTATTCTCTCTAAATTTTCCGGTGAATCCATATCCACAGGTAGTTGGTTTTGAGTTTGATCCTTGTGCCCTGCATTGCTATAACCCTGCATATAGCTCCATGATGTGGGTACGTTTCCAAATGCCCTTATTGAATGTTTCGATTTAGTATTTTAGTTAAGAATCACAGGTGGTTGGTTTTGAGTTTGATCCTGGTGCCCTGCATTGCTATAACCTTGCATACAACTCCATGATATGGGTACCTTCCCAAATGCCCTTATTGAATGTTTCATTTTGTTATTTTAGTTAAGAATCCATATTGACCCTAAATGCTTTAGTTTGTCATATTGGTTGTACAGTGTAAACCCATGTCATCATTTAGTTGGTTTTGAGTTCTATAAGAATTTACCTCGTTTATAATTGATCGAATTTTACATAGAATCTGAATAGACTTGCGAATTGGGTTACTCTAGGTGGTTGAGAATGTCCTCCCACCCATAATTAAAGAATCTGAATGGACTTTCCAATTGGTTCTAGCCTAGGTGGTTGGGTTTAGCCTAGAATGTTGTCCTTCCCAAGAATTAATTCTCACTCAGTGAATTGATTATTGTGCTTTTAATATCCAGTAATGGTACACAACTTATAATGACTCACTATATTGGGTATTTTCTGCAGATGGCCTTTCAGACCTTGGCACCGTTGCGTTTTGTTGACAACGCAAGGCTAATATTGGCAGAACCATCACTGCGTTCAGTCCCATCAAGGCAGTTCAGTTCGATAAAAGAAGTGGCATAGTACACCTCTATCCAAATCGCTTGCACCCTTGTAATCTTCACAACAAGCAAGACCCCAGCTGCAATTATTTTCCCATTGTTCATCCTACTCATGATATGGGCTCGCCATTGCCCATTACGCAGCCTTTTCATAAAAAAAGGCCTTGATAAGCTCGATAGCAAGCTGCCCGACGAGCAACCCAAAATTCAAACCCCAGGCATGAAAATCTTCAATAACCCCCATGCCAGGGGCCACAGTATCCATCGTCGTGCTTCACAAAATCGACAGAATAACAAAGTGGGTCGCAAAAAAACCATGGAAGTTGATCAAACACCTTATCAGTCTCCGCTGCTATGGAACAATAATAACCCTAACTCAGTTGTTCTCCCACCTGCAACCAAGCGGAGGCTGAACGAGCGGAGGAGCAGGCAGAATAAACGAATGAAAAAGACATTAGCTTTGGATTCATCACATCATTGTGATGTGAATCCTCCTCTCCATACAGTTATTTTACCTCTTTTGTGCAGATACAAATTGAAAAACCCACAAGAGCAAGAAGAAGAAGAATAATCCTTTTCTTTTACTGCATCAAGATCAATAATGAAGCAGTTGTCAACCCAATTGATCCTCAAGCCCAAAAATAGTTTTGAACTACAAAATCCTATAGAAATGCACTCAAATATACTTTATGATCCAGGACCCAATACAGATCCTATTATAAACCTCAGTCCTGCAAGATCAGCAAGCAAACCCAAGAGAGGAGATTGTGTGGATTACACCACAGATGATGAGACTATGACAAAAGTGGTGAATAGCCAAAGCTCACCATATCCCAGAGCACAAACACAGCAAAATAATGTATTGAACCAGAGAAAAGAAGGCAGCACTGCCTGTGCTCCTGTTGTTGTTCCTGAGATTAGGTCATTGCCAAAGCCCATAAAGCATGACATTTTTCCAATGAAAGGGAGGATACAACCCAAGAAAAATATCAGCAATGTGATTGATGAGACCAGTAGGAGGACGAGGATGACTTTAAACCAGAGAAGATGGCCATCCAACAAGCCTATGCCATCTGCAAGTAAAGGCCCTGATGGTGGTTGAACTTTTCCAATGTCGCTGGTGGATTGGATTGTACTGGATACTTGTAAAAATTTTGAATGTTCAATTTTGCAAAAGAGACAACTTTTCATAAGGCTTTATCTGTTCAAATTCTTCATCCTCTACTGTCAAAATGTAATCATGTTATCTTTATTTGTTGATATAAAATAAGCTTGTTTAATTTAAAGGTTATAGTTTGCAGAGATATTCATGATTTATTCTATAAAGATAAACCTTACAAACCTTATGTATCAACCGGTAAAGTATTATTAATATTGCATATGATAGAGTATATATTATATGATTTAAATTCAGAATAATATATTAATTGATTTTCTATTCAATACTATAGATAATCTACAGATACTAAAATGTTTATGGCCTTTAACATAAACATTTCATTTCACATATCATTAAACTCATTGAATATTTACAATATTATTTGTATATTTATTAGTTTGATAAGTCAAGTAAATGTGTCCATATAAGCTTATTGGGCTTATATCAATTACATTTAATAATCTAATTGTCCTAGTAAAGAACATAATTATTATATCAATTACATTTAATAATCTAATTGTACTAGTAAAGAACACAATTATTATATGATAGTTAGTTTTATAAACGATAAGATAATAATCAATATCAACAATAATTTGAAAAATGAACTTAGCAACTTTATCCTTATATGTAAAAAGAAGTTTAAAAATAAAGTTAAATTTTTAGATTTTTAAAAATATTTATCTATATCAACATATTTGATATAAAAATAGTTGGTTAGTTTTTTCTAAAATTATATTAATTTTTATAAATTTAAACATCTTTATAAAAACGTAAAACGTTATGCACTAATCAATCAATGTTTTACAAATTTATATATTTTTCATAAAATTATCTCAGTGGTTACGATTTTAAAACTAACATTGATTCTCCGAGATCTTTACTCTTTAATAAGCATGGATGCTTGAATTTTTTCAGTTGAACCTTATATATAAATTAGGTTTAAGGTACAGCCAAAACCAAAACATGATTCAAGCTTTCATAAATTCAGATCCAATCTGATACTGCTCCAACTGCAAATACTGGGCAGATCAAAGGGGGTCAATTTAAGGAATTTAACTTGTGATATGGCCTTCAAACTATCTGCCTCTATCACTGGAGCAGCATGGATTTTATTAGCTTCTTTGGTTTCTGTATTGTTGCAAGCCTCCGTGTGTTCTTCAGCCAGCAACGACCCCATTGACAACTGCTGAAACAATGTAAACTGGAAACAAAATTGACATAAGCTGGAAGATTGCGCCTTAGGCTTCGGAAGAACAACCAAAGGAGGAAAAGCAAGACATATATGCACAGTCACCACCCCAAAGGACGATGTCGCAAATCCACCAGCTCGCAGTTTGAGATATGGGGTGACACGTAAGAATCCACTGTGGATTGTTTTTGCTAAGGAATGCATTGCTTGACAGTCTCTGGTTATCTGCAGAAGGCACACCCATCGAAGATGATCAGTCATGAATATATCAGTAAAGTCAACCAGCATGAAATGTTTCTTGGTTTACGGTTTATTAGGGTTTTTCATTTTCTTGGTTTAGGTATGGAACTCGAAACGTCTCAGGGCTTTTCCAGTTTATGATCTCAAAAAGGAACGCATTGCTTGATAGTCTCTGGTTATCAGCAGAAGGCACACCCATTAGAGATGATCAGTCATGAATATATCAGTAAAGCTGACCAGCATGAAATGTTTCTTGGTTTAGGGTTTCCTAGGGTTTTTCATTTTCTTGGTTTAGGTATGGAACTCGAAAAGTTTCAGGGCTTTTCCAGTTTATGATCTCGAAAAAAATCAGTTTAAGTTAGTTTATTTAAGTCATATAGAGAGTCGGGGATAGTATGCTTGTATTTCCTTTCGCAAGAAATTTAAAAAACTCCTCCTTCACGGAGGTTGACTGCTCCAACTATTTTTTTCTTTGCTGATTTTGGATGATGCGAATTTTGTGGCGTTTCCTTGTGTTGAGGCCGTTAGGATTTTTCTTGAAAACAATTTGGTGAATATTCTCATTTTCATTCCTCAATGAAGTTTTGTATGGAGACTCGGGGATAATATGCTTGTAGGCTTTTGCATCTTTTAAAAACATCGGTTGATCTTGTCATCCCTGGAATTCTTTCTCATCTCGTTTTCTGAATGGGCTGTAATTCTACTTCACACATTTTACTTGTCTTTGGACGCAGGTATATAAGCTTTCATTGAGTCGAAGAGAATTAATCAGAGTTTCTTCCTCAGAAATACCTTAACAGATCCCATATGTCAGTGCGTGTTTGGTAGGGTATTGACATAACACCTCAACACATCCAACCCAACCTCTGTGCCAAGGAACAGGCTTTTAACACTTAGATGATTATATATATATATATATAATATATATATATATATGCGCTTGTAACAGTGATAAGGACTTGGCCTCTTCTTCAATACACAAAATAGGGTTCCTTGATTTTACTAATATAGATGACATAGGATGCCCACTGCTTGTCTTTTCAAGGCTTGCAAATCTATACATACAAAATCTTGACTTCCCTAAATTAAGAAGGGCCTTAGAACTGTCCTTTAAAAGATTCTCAGCTTCCTTACAAATATGTGGAATGAGAATTCCACCACCTTTCTTCTTTTACATCCTAGAGATCAAGAAATCACAGCCCCAATGACCTATACTGGTCGGCCAAATTCACAGAGCATGATAGTATATAGCAGTGATTTATGTGGCATAGGCTTCTTGGCCTGATTACAAGCACAAGGAATAAGTAGGCATGTTTTTAGATAAAACAATCGACATTAACAAAACTTTTTCTCTTCAATAACTCAGAGAACAAAGAGGCATGAATAGGCCGGATTCACTGTCTGAATTGAAGAGCGAGAGAGAATATAAGACAGATTTCATCGAGCCATAACATTTCTGCCTCCATACCACAAGATTGAGAACAGAGTAATCCTTTCTCCAAGGTTGGCTTCATGAAATGACCTTTGGCATATTCTTGTGTTCTTGCACTTTTCTTGGCCTCTTAGGAGAATAAAGTTCCTTTCAAAAGACTTATCCAAAAGCATACTTATGCCCAGAATGTAAAAGAGAGATAGCTCCATTGCATAGTAGACCTTTATTGTTTCTTGTGCTCAGAACACTTGGCTCCTTCTTAATGGTTCATAGAACTAGGCCAACAACTCGGTTCTTCATTGCTCCATAGGACTCTCTTTAATTCATTGATCAAATCCAAATAAATATATGTATCCCTAGAGTCACTTATTTGATCCTCAACAAATTTTCTTGTTGGAAATCTTTGTTTACAAGACTTGAATTTATGTGAGCACAGGTGACTAGATGGAAGGACTACTAGCTTCAGAATTCTAATGTAGAGGTGCCAAAGGGATCAGATCTTCAAACATACTATTGACTGCTTTATCCAATGAGAAGATTGGACTCAGATCAACAAATTCTTAAAACAAAACTCTTCATTGACTTCTTATCATGACACGTGGTTTAGCTACTGAAGGAGGACTTTAGCATCTTCAGATTTGATTAATGGCCTTCATGAGCTATTTAGCCCAGCTCTTGCATATACCTAGACTTGTATTATTTTTCAAGACCTCTCATGTTTTCGAAGGCTTGCAACAAGATACTTAAAATACATTAACAGTCCACTGCTTCATCTCTTGAGATTGCATTCCTCCTCTTGCTTGGGCTTGACCTTAACTAGCTCTAATACCATGTTAATTTTTGAGTTAACATGTCCTTTGCTTAGGTCAGAGGTCAGTTACTTCATTAATCCATTAGCCCATTATTAATTCCATTAATCCATTAACAATCACGTTGACCATTATCACATGACAATAACTAATGAAAAAACACCAAACATAAATGCAAAAGACAAGCCAAGACAAGAGGACACCATGATTTAGAATTAAAGCTAGGACAAAACCCGACAAGGGGGAAAACCCACAGATCTTTTCTTCTTGATAATATCAAATGTTCACAGAGAGAGAAATCCATAAGTACAATGATACATTAGTCAAACTCAATATATTGACTTGCCATAGATGATCCCAATCAAATTTCCAAAAGTCAAAGTCACATATGTAGGATTCAACAACAGTCAAAGTTATCCTAACAAGTCAGCAATCAACAGTTAACAACTCAGTCAAATTAGCCCAATCTATTCGGTAAAAGGAGAGAGAAATTCACCCTCTCTAGGCAATCAAAATGCAGTCAAGGCAGCCTTCAAAAGTCTGGTCAAAACTTGGTCAACCGTATGCGGTTAAACATGCCTCAGACCTGTGGTCAAACACCTCAGGTTGTGCTTGGTTCCTTTACTCACAAGTGCGGTCTAGCTTGCAGAGTAATAATACATCAAAGTCGCATTCAAACAATTGGTCAAAGTCCCTGGTCAATGCTGCTCTGTGTACTGGAAAAGTCAACCGCAAAAAATCACAGGAAATCCGTCCTCCAAAAATTTGCATGTATGGGAGAGTGATAGTTTCTCAAAGAAAGTTGAATCCATCATGAGAGGAAAGAGAAAATCGTGTGATGATGCCAAAAAGGAGTGAACTCATCTTATATTTATACAATTCAATGTGGGTCAAAGGTCATGTCTTTTGGGCTTCATGAGCCTACATGACTGTGGGGCTGACCTTGACCAAAACCAACATTGTGGGCTTGACTTCAAATATACATTTCTGCTTGTCATAATCCATCGTACTTTAGGTCAAAATTAGTCCTCTCGAGAAGAGGAATCCAATGCCATCATCATCTCATACAAAGGAACCATCCATAGTGGAATTTGACCTTAGTTGACCATTTTTAACAATTGCCTATACAGAACATCTAGTTAAAAGACTAATTTTACTCTCAATAAACATTGGACAAAAACTTCTCTCGATCCAGTTTGAATCAACTTACTAGAACTACTGCTACACTTTCTTCATCCATAGAAGCCACTTGAAAATGCTTGAAAATAAACTCTCTGTAAGGGCCATTGTCAATAAAAATATTTGCAGTGGAGGCCCTTAGCCCAACAACCATTTTAGCCAGGCAAATAGTTGAGTTCAAACATGACGAAAATTTAATTCCCTGTATACAAAAGCATGTATTAGGTGTTGGTAATGGCTAGAAATATGAACTGAAGATGTATATACCTCCTTCTGTACAAAAATGAATAGAAGAGGCAGAGGTATAAGGTTCACCTGGAATTTTCTTGCAAGTTCAATCCACTGTAGTATGTGAAAGGAAGTGTCATAATTCTAAGAGCGAGAAAGAGGGGAAAGAAGAAACTAATAATTTCAGAAATTTTAGCTTTCTATCCATACCTTGATTTTTCTAATAAAATAAATATTAATTGTTTGACGGCATCCAAGGAGCTATCTGGTAATAATAATAACATTATTATTAGTATTATAATAATAATAACAACAATGGAAAGGTGGGGAAGGAAGAAACTAATAATTTCATAAATTTGGACCTTTTAGCCTAGCTTTATTTGTTCTTTAGATCCAACTAATATTTTGTAGATCAAACTTATGGTGAACCAGCAGCTTGAAAGCCAATTGCAAGTCATTCAGCCAACAACGATCTATAAGCTTGCCATAGTATTATGTCTGTGCATATTCACAATAGTGATTCCACTATCATATTATTAGTCCCCACTTGGACAGAGCAATGACACAAGGGGTTTCTACATGTTGACCAACCATGTAAATTGGATCTTATAAATTAAAATTCTTGTTTTCTAGCCTTCTATTTCTGTAGGTATCAATTGTGTAGTTGATGGCATACTTTTTATAAATTCTTCCACAAACTATCATTATTTACAAAATATTCATTTTTAGAATACACATAACTAACTATTGCAATTGTAACTCATTATCATCCACCCTTGCTTTCAACAATGTCCATTCACATGTCCCTATTCTTCCCCACTCTATACATGTCTCTATTCTTCCCCACTCTATGACTTACGGCGTTTCCTTTGCAACATAAGGTGCAAATGCTAATTTTAAGGCTCTCGTATGAAAATTGGGATGGCAGCTACTTACTACTACTAGACTCTGTAAAGAGGTGGTATACTACAAATATATATACCTAATCTCGACATTAGATTGGCTTCATAGGCCTGTAAGGAATAGAAGAGACATATCTACAATTTGGAGGGTGGTCAGTCATTCCATATATGTCATCAAACAAGGATTGGCATGGCATATTGGGACAGGTGAAAATGTTTGTATTAGTAGAGATGCCTAGTTGGGTTCTGGAAATGCACACCTCCTCCCACTTGGAGTTTCGCAATTCTTCGATTATATTGGTATTATTTACATATCCCATATTGCAGACCCAAATAATTCAATGATGCTCATTCAAGCTTGGAAATTGGCACAGGATCTCATGATCCCCAATCAATGGGGACAATACTGGAATAGATATATCAACGCCCTTGTTGAATCCCACGTTAGGATCACCGAGCAAGAATACAAATTTATATGGGTGATTTCTATGCATGGTAGATACACTCCCAAGGATGGTTATCTCTTCATATATTCAAACTATGAACCAAAGATAGAAGACTAGTGGTGGCGTATTCTTTGGAGGCTCAAGTCACCTCCAAAATAGAATTTTTTCATGTGATCCATGTTAAACAATAAGGCTCCTACCGACGAAAATTTATAGTGTAGATCCATTCATGGCCCCTCATGTTGTTGTCTATGTAATATTAGTGTTGAAATCATTAATATTTTATTTTTATTATGTCCCATTGGGTAGCATGTATGGAACCAATTACATCAAACTCTTGCAATTAATTCTAGATGGTAGTGGGTAAATATTCAAACCGCTTCAAATTCTTGGTGGCATAATGTCAACACTCATAAACTTTGTAACCTTCCATTACTGGTTTGTTGGGGCATTTGGATTGGAAGAAATAATCAAATATTTCATGATGCCTCCACAGATTTGAACTTCACCTGCTCACACATTGAGGCACTGTATAATCTGATTCCTGAGGAAGATCTGCCACATTGCATTGGGCATATAGCCCATGAAGTCATTGATAAATATTTCCCTTGGGATTTTTTGGATGGATCTGCACAATAAATTGGTTGTGGTGGTGGTGCTATTCTATACTTATCAAAGGACCATTTTTATAAACTAAAGATGAGTTTCGGTAGGGGAACCAATAATTATGTTGAACTCAACATACTTAGAATTATCCTTATTTTTGCTCTTGAAAAGCATTGCAGTCGACTACATATCTTAGGGGATTGCAAAATCATCATCAGTTGGTTCAATGCACAGTCTCAGTGTCATGTGTAAACACTCAGAGGATTACTAGATTAAATTACAAACTTAAAATCTCATTTTGATTTTATTGTATGTCATCATATTTACAAGGAAAGGAACCATATTTCTAACAGTCTTTCCAAGGAAGTCGCGCAGCAACCAATCAGCCAATGGACGATTCAGGAACAACACAGATAGGAGGTCTATCAGTTTTATCACATGCCTTTCATAGAGCAGCACCAGACATCAAATGAGACATCATGATCCTCAGCAACTATTGCCTAACACTATTGTTATATATTTTTTCTTATCATATCTATATATTGTTTAGTTTTTGTTATAGTTTATGAACATCTGCCTATGTTATGACATTATACTAGCTGGTGGACATAACCACCTTTTTTCAGGCATGTGCTTTACATGCAGTAGCTACAGCATGTAATTTTCAATATATTATCTAACGAAAATTATGATTTTTTCCTTGGGAAAAACTAGCACATCGGTTCATTTATGTTATCAACATATAGAAAATAGATTTCTAACTATTGCAAAACACTAAGTACAACAATGTATCATTAGATAAGACACATTGAATAAGGTTTATCCATTTTTATACACAATATTGATTTTATTTTAAGATAATGAAAGCTTATTGTCACTCTCTCGTATAGGGTATATTGATTCTTTTTTGTTACTGGCACAATGCCAAACATAATCATATCGATGCATTTTACCACCCTAAGTGCATTTATGTAGATATATGTGAGAAGAAAAAGATAAGTTTTACATATTTTATCATAAGATAATAGTTTTTTTAAACAAAATACAAACACCAATGTTACACTAATTTTTAAATTTTTAAAAACCTACCAATTTGCCTTGAGCATACAATTGCATCGATATGTCCTACTATCAGGTGCAACCAGGTAAGGTTAAAAAATTATAAAACTGTAATTATATTTGAACTAGGTTTGTATGTTGATGCACAAGGACAACCTAAATGAGAACAAGTTATCTAGGCTTAGATAGATTTGCTTTTGAAGAATCACACTTCGGACTTATTTCCTTAGCCACAACGGAAGAACATCGTGAAGTGTCGATGGGTGTATAAGACCAAATTCATGTATAAAGGTGTTGTTGACTTTCATAAGGATAATTTAGTTGCAAAAGCATTTTTAATGCAAGAAGGAATCAACTACATTCAAACTTTTTCTCTTGTTGCAAAAATAAATTTAGTTTGACAAATTATTTCCCATGATGCTCATTTTGGATGGGAAATTCATCAAATGGATATTAAGAGTTGTTTTCTTCATGGTGAGTTATTTAAAGAAATTTGCATGAAGAAACCCTGTGGTTTTGTGACAAATTACAAATTTTCCTATCATATATAGAAGTTGTATGGCTTGAAGTAGGCCCCTAGGATTTAATATGCCAACCTTGATCGATTATTTCACCCTCTCATTTTTAAACATTGTAAGTCTAATCAAAAAATTTATGTATTACAAAATAATGGTGATACTTTGATTGTTTTCATATATGTTGATGATTTGGTCATAATTATCAATAACACCAATCAAATTCTTATATTGAAGAGTTGAATTTCTAACACCTTTGAGATTATTGATCACGGTCTTCTACATTTCTTTCTTGGCCTTCAAGATTTACCATTACATGATGGTCTCTTTCCCTCTCAATCTAAATATGTATTGGACTTATTGAAATGATCTAAGATAGAAAATTGTAAGCCATGTGATGCATCCTTCTAGTCAAGTATCAAGTTGCCTAAAGAGTGCCAATCTCCAAAAGTTGATGTAGCCTTTATCGATAGTTGATTGATAGCCTTATTTACTTAACTCAAAGTCAACCTGAAATTTCTTGATTTATGTAGGATCCATAAGGAAGTCATTGGAAAGATGAAAAGTGAATTATTCCTTCCATTAAGGGTACCTCTAAATTTTTTTATCAAAATTTCAAACTTCAAATGTGTTTCTCATCTTCATTGGCTCTGACTAGGTATGTAATAGTGACAATAGAAAATCCACTTCTAGATATTTTTTTCACTTTTAAAGTGTTGAACCCGTGATTTGGTCATGCAAGAAACAATGTGTGGTCTCTTTGTTGACTGCGAAATCCCAATAACATGGAGTTGTTAATGCAGTGTTAGAGGAAGTATGGTTTCGTCAATTTTTGAGATAGTTTAAGTTTCCTATCGAGTCCTCCACCACTATTTATTATGACAATTAGAGTGAGAGTTATCTTGCTGATAATCATGTTGCACAAAGTAATATGAAACATGTCAAACTTAATCTTCACTAATTATGATAGATGGTTCAAGAGAAGGTTATCATTCTTGTCTATTGCAAAATAGACGATTTAGATTGTTGATATATGTATAGATTCATTAACTAAATCCAAGGTCATTAAGCTATGTGGCATGCTTGGGCTTCAGGAAGCTAGAAATATGTGGAAGGGGAGTGTCGCGTTCACTTATTTTCACCTCTTGAGCCTCTAGGAAATTATGTTGATGTAAGGGGGTGTTGGAACCTAAGGTTATGTTGGTCCATCACAACTCTATAGCTTCTAGAGATAGTTAGTTAAAGGGTCAACTAAAAAGAGACGATCAGTCGAATGGTCAATTAGTGAAGAAATCAATTGTGCAATTGACTAAGTGGTTGATAGGTTGATCAAGTAACTGACTAAAGGACAATCAATCTAGTGGTACACTAATGGTACCACCAACTGAGTGTCAAGGGAATCAATTGGATGGTCAGATTGACTCAGTAAGTCGATACAAAAATTGGATCAACTAGAAAAATAAACTAGTCGATGAAACAAAACATATTTCATGGATGTATTTGAAATTGTTGATACTTGATTATGGACTGAATCTTCCACAATTCAAGAAATTTGGTTATATTTGGAAACTATAAATAAATATCCCTATGGGTTTAAGGTCAAGAATTCAAATGAATTTAATCATGTATATGATGTTTTGATCACAACATACTATGCTTAAGTGTTTTAATAATCTCTTAGACACCACCTATCATCTTGGAGCATCTTTTTTCTTTGTTTATTTCTTTTAGATTTTATTTTATGTTCTCCTTTTTGGGATTTAGTCCCAAACATGGTACTTGGTACCTCCTATCGTGACCCCCATGCCATTAGCAATTCCAAACTACTTTTCATAGCCAACCCCACCACCTAACAACTATATGCCAATAGATACCAGTAGATCAGCTAGGGAAATCCAAAATCTACCGTCGATACCAAAAAATACACATGGGGAAATTAGAAGAAGTAAGGAGATAGCAACACTCAAGTCACCTCATGACTCCCCCATCCTTGAGCTCTGTATAATTTGCAAGGAGACCCCACCAATATATGTCCCACTCTTATTGAGCTACAAAATCTTATCCAAACTCCATATGCACCACCCTTGTTACGAACCCCACCTTTAGTCGAAACCCCTATAGGCTAATACAGCCTTACATGCAACAAGAAAATTTTCACCAACCATGTTTATTCCATATGCTCAGCACACGACCATTACACCCATCATTGTCCTAATATCCCCTGATCTCAAGACATGTTGGTTGTAGTACAACAAAAAAATATCCTAACTCCATGAGAAACCCCTCCACCAACTTTATTTGTCACACCATATGCATTTACTTTTACTACATGCCTACATCAATGAAATCATAAAATATTTTCCCATTTGGATTATGTGGGAAAGATGACCATCTCTTCCATATTTTCCCATTGATAATTGAACATTACATTAGCACATTATAGATATCTACTAGATGTCCAATATTGAACAACTTTAGATATTTCTACAATAGTCATTTAGCATTACCACTAAACCCAGGGCTCACCTCGCTCACCTCCACCTGCAAGGGATATCCCTCCTACCTCGGTTATTAATACTACACTAGTATAGTGGTCAAAATTGTAGTGTTCCTAGCCAAACACCCCTATTCATCCATGGAAATAGACTATCCATCCTCCTATGACTCACAACTCTCACAATTATGTGCACATTAGGAAAATATCACCTGATGTATGATCATCACCTTTTGGTTTCAAGATCATTTCTTCTTCTAAGAACTCAATGCCACATCTTTCTTACCCATAGACTTGGTTTTTTTGTCTCTACTTTTACCAACCCAAAATCAACTATCATCATGTCACACACTTGGAATTTTTTCAATGCCTTGATGTGCATCCATTCAATTCATGCCTCTTCAAAGTTTCTAACTTCTTCATCTCACATCTTTCATTTTGACACAAACATTCCAAGGTCGTGACAACCCAAAACTACCTCTAGGAAACAATGCATCATCATTCATTTTTACTACCATCAGAAGAATTTAAACCTACACAGCCAATATATGCTTGCATAATTGATACCAAATATTTTATTCCCATAGGATACATAGTGATGAGCCTTAGTATTGCAACAATAATTTTGCAATTACCAAGGCTACCAACTTAAATTATCAACCCATGGTTCATACAAACTTAAGAGGTGTCGGCAATATATGTGAAGCATGCAATGTGTTATTTAGTTGATCTGATGTAATGAAGTGAATATCATGAAATCAAACACTAACCTCATTATAGAATGTAAAATTTGCATTGAAAAAGAAGCCTAGTCTATGGAATGGAAATAATAGTGCTTGAAATAGAAACCCTAGCTTAAGAATAAAGGAAGTAAACTAATCTAACATGCATGAAGGAAATATAATGTAATCAATCACTTCATTCCAAAGAGGTTATATCTATTGACAGGGTTCATTAGATACTTCATGTGGCAATCAAGGAAATCATTATTGTGTTATCCAATTCATAAATTTGTCCATTAACCAAAATTGTTGAGATGTGTTGTAGGGGTAAAAAGGAAAATACTAAGCGGTTTTTGGTCTTCCGAAATCATATATTTAGAGCCTAGAGGTCATTATTAAAGCATAAGGGACAAAAACCAATCTTTTGGAGCATATATGGTCAAGTTTACACGTTCTACAGCACTGCTACATGAGGTGCTACAGGAGGCCCTGTTTTGCTAGAGGAGTGAGATAACTTGCCGAATTCCCAAGTAAATCAAATGAAAATGAGATGGAAATTTTTTATTATTAATTAGTATGTCCTAGTACTCTGTTCCAAGTGGAATCACTCCAAAATACCCTTGTTAACACATGCTAAAAAATAGCAAAAATTTACTACTTTAAAAACCGGAAATTCAAAAACTAGTGAAAATTATTAAATTGAAAATTATATGGGGTAAATTTTGTTATTAAATTGAATGTCTTTATGACCCAATACAAGTAAAATAAACTTAAATGAATCTCATTAAAATGTTCTAAAAAATAGCAGAAAACTACTACTATTTTGCTACAAGGGACTTCCAGAAATTCAAGATTTGAGAACTAGTAAACCAATCCAAGTAGCTCAATGATGAATATGATTTTTCAAAGATGTTCTAAGGATGCATCATTATTTGAATCTGTAAATTTACCCGAAAAGCACATCACTTTACATTTAACCAATCTGACCTACAACAAAATAAGCATGAATAGTAACTGCATAAATAAGAGATGCAAGTGAAGAAGAATTCAATGGAAATAAAGAAATTGTACAAGAGGGTTATGAGGCTCCTGGGATGGCCAAGCCCAAGGAAACTCAAATTCCTATGAAGTAAAATAAGCTTTAGAAGATAAAAATGGCACCAAACTTCATTATTTGAATCAATCCAAGTACATCCATGCTAGAAATGAAAGTGGAGCTACTAAACAAAAAAAATTATCCACAAGAAGACTAAGAAATGCATGCCCCTAGGGAAAAATTCGAATTGGTAGTTATACAAAGTGATGAGAAAGCATTATTCTTGAAAGGAGGCATATTTTCCCTCCAAAATCCCTTAAAAAGTGGATCTAATTCCCAACATAGGAATTTGCATTAAATGGCAGGGAACACCTTCCTAGAATTTCTCAATCACAAGAGCTCCAGAATTTGTGCATTAATTTCATAATACCCTATTCATTTATTATCCAATATTGGTCCTCCTTTAGCAAGGAGAAAATCCTTAGATTATCCCATTCTCCAAATCCTAATAATCTGCCCAATATTCTCACAATATTCTACAAAAATAAATAATATTAGGCACATAATAGGCAAGGATAAACCAAATTCCTAAGGACCCATTAACACTACGAATTAACTCTATGATGTGCACGTAAGGGGGTCAAATACATGTTTTAAGTTCTATAAATAATCAAATGGGCCTAATAAAATAGACAATTCTAGGGCCCATCATCCCCCCCCTACTGAAATTGTTGCTCACCCTTGAGCAATCTAGCCTTCTTCCTCTTTCCTGCCTTTGTCATGGTGTCCTTTGGTATCTTCTTGATGTCTTAGACAATTGTAAAGGTGATTTATTCTGAATAGAACTCAACCATGGATTGTCTTGCTCTAGGTGACCACTCTAATCCTAATACTATTTTGATGGGAAGACTTGGTGTTGTTGTCCCACATCCTCTACCTTCTTTGATTTTTCAATCTTCATCCATTTTTGAGTTATGCCTCTCTCTTTTTCCAATTTGAATAAGAGGGGTATTGCAAATTTCTCAGGAATAATCCTTCCTGCTTTCACAAATTTATGATAGGACTCTAGGTTAGGTTGTGGTTCAAGGTCTTGGAGTTCCTAGGGGTCTATTTCTACCACTTTTGATGTTGTTGCCTCCTCATGTGGCACTTTTTCTTGATCCTATAGCACTTTTTCTATCAAAAAATCCTTCTTGTAGCAGCCCTCTCTTTTTCCTGTAACACCCCTACTTTCTTTGTAGCACCTATGCTTTCTCCTATCGCACCTTTATTTTCTCTGTAGCACATCTTCTTTCTCCTATAGCAAGGTTGTTTGTGTTTTTAGTTTCTTATCTATGGCTGAGTGGTTGGCCTTGTCATGGATGTCACAGGTTTTTTACCCTTGGCTTTGGGGGAGGTGACCTCCTCAATTTTATCTTCCCCTGGCCCCAATTATTTTCTTGTTGTCTAGCTGACTCTTCAATTTTTATGGGGGACTATTGAAGGAGGTTTAGGGTGATGAAAATGAGACTAATGGTGATGAAAACAAAGTTAGATGAAGACGAGGCTAGTGGGAGATGAAAATGAGGCTAGGTAAAGATTAATTTTAGAAAAGTATTTATCTCGTGGATGGTTTCCTTTATTGACCTCCAATACTTAGACACATAAAAGAGCAATTACATAGAACTCATGAAGCCCAAATGATTTGATTACATACCTTGCCTACCTATGGAGCTACTTGATGGTGTTGATGTTTTGGATTGAATACTTGTTATGCAAGTGTTATTGGAGCCAAAGACTGTGTTGCAGGTGTTGCAGGTGTTTCATGGTGGCCTGATTCATCACTGATGCCTGTTGTCAGAGGTTGCTTGCTAATGTGTAGATCCTTTGATGGATGCATGGTAAATTTGGGCATGAGTGAGGATATTTTTTAGTGTCTTCTATGAGGTTATTGTTTTTCCTCCCTTGCCTCTTGCAATTTCTTGAGAAAAATATGAAATTTTTATGTTCCTTGTTGGTTGAAACTTGATGATGTAGGTCTTTTTATTTCATGTAGTTTCTCTTGGAATTAACCACTACTGATTTGTTGGGTGGTCAATGTTGGGTTGTGTTATATTATTTCCACATAGTTAACAAGGGGTTTAAGGGGTACCCGTAACCCCACTTTATGGGGTCCGGGGCAGCGCCCCGAAAAATTTTGGTTTTGGACCCTAT
>APFE030074849.1:125030-144992 GCA_000404065.3 Pinus taeda
AAGGAACATAATGAAAAATCAAGCTGGTAGTCCCGATTTTGGGATCCAGTGGGAAATCTCTGTGTATATGTGTTTTATGTGTTATGCTCTCGCATTTTTATTTTTCATGTGATTTAGATTTCGATGCAGGTAATTTCTGTACGGGGTTAAAACCTACAATCAAGAATTTTGTAGCAACTAATCAGGAGGACCTGTAGCTGTTCAAGGGTTAGGGATGCAATCATTAGATGCCCATGGTGACTGGTTTCTAATTCTAAAGCTCTGGCTACCTTGATGTCTGCACACTGCTCCAAAAACATGGTGTTTGATCTGCTGACTGTTTGAGTTGCCATTTCCCACACTAGTTTCTCCATGTTTCAGCTCTTCTTTGGAAAAGAAAATAGTACATATTTTAGTGAGATGTGCTTGAATGAGCGCTATCTCTGTAGGTCTTGTTGATGGTGGATCAAGTTTCTGTTGTTGGAGATGATCATTGACATTGTAGTAGCCCTGTATAAGTTTTGTGGCTTCCCAAGATCAAGGATATGATCCCTTGATGCTTCATTATCGTTAATTCTTTATTATTATGCTTCCAAATTCTTTTGACTCTGGTTTTGGAGGGCTTGTGAAAATTGCTACATGACTGGATTATTTGTTGAGCAGTCACACAAACCTCCCTATGATCACAATAAACTTCACAAAATGCATCTAAAAAGTTTGATAATTCATGTTAAACTCATGGACAATGATTAGAAGCTTGTTTGTGGTGAAAGTAATGGAATAAGGGGTGAAAATGGGGATTATTCATGGACATAGATGAATTTTTTGATGGAGAAGTGACTAAATGGTTTGAAGGATGGATGATGGAGGTTTGTTAGACTTATTTTTTCATTTCCCAAAGGAAAACATAGTACCTTCCTCTTCTCTCTATGCCAATCACAATCCTGTAGTAATTATAGTCACTCTTATAGCAATTATGGAACACTCCTATAGCATAATTGTTCTATCCATATCTCTCAAATGGAACATTATATTCACTTGAAATTTTTTGAGAATTTTTCCACCATCTTTTTTAACTTCCCCATAAAAAATCTTCGCCAATGGATGCACGAATATCGATAAATTTTTAAAATGGTTGTAGGTGATGGAGGCCAATTTCTCAAAAAATGTGCATTAAAATTTGCTGAAATTCCTTCAGAATGAAACCATCATCCTTATACATATCCCCATGAAACATATCATCAAAATGATGCATAGTTTTTTAGATATGGTCAAAACAATTTATGCCTTGTGTATATTCTCATTCTTGTAGCAAAACAGATTCTCCCTGTGGGATGTTAGGAAAGCGATAAAAATGAATGGGAAAGTTTTGGGAATGATGAGTGGATGTTGGAAATGGATGACGGTGATGGATTGGCATGTCCTTGGTCCTTCTTGAGCAGTTTTTGCAAAAGATAAGAAGCTCGAGATTGATTGATTTTTACGTTTTGCTTGCCTCATTGCTCATTTCTTTCTTTTTATCTTTTGTGGCGTTGAACCGGTTTTATTCCTTATGCAGATGGAGGAGTACCTGCATGAAAACACATATATGCAATTGGAAAAATGAATCTTCATATTTTTTTCATTTCATCTTTTTTTCATTTTTTTCTTTAGGCCTACTAGATTCCTCAATAGGGTTTTCAACTAGTAAGTTTGCCTAGGTGCCTCAAAGGAGGTTTTCACCTATGATATTTTCATTTTTTCCTTTTTTCTTTCCAACCCACCGACTGCCTCAAGGAGGTTTTTAATCTGTGAGCCAATCTCAGGCACCTCAAAAGAGGTTTTCACCTGAGTTTTTGTTTTTTTTTCCTTATTTTATTTTCCTCTTTTTCCTTTTTTTCCTTTTTATTCCTTTATCCTACCCTACTTGAAAAAAAAAACATCTTTCAAGTGTAGGAATAATTCCAATGGAACCATGTGCACATCAAGATTACAGATAAAATCATGTGTAGGATCGAAATATATGCTTTGACATGTACATGAATGTGAGAGACCAAATGCTTTGACTGAGATGAGATCAAGAAGTGTTGAAGGAGTGTGTTGTTGCAACTTAATGATTGTCTGGAACCATCTTTCAATATAGTTGTGATGCCCCTGGTCCACTTGCACATTTGGATCTCCTTTTGTGTCCTCTTCTATCATGACATTCAAATCTTCTTCTTTTTGTTGATTCGTCTTTTGAACACATAAAGAAAGTGATGATAAGCATAACATAAATTCTTCATTCTCAAGCTCCAGTGGTTGCTCTTCATTAAATGTGGTCCATGAATCCTTGGTATTTTTAAGATCTTCTTCTTTTGGGTGTTGTTCTTCAATGGTATCAATAGAATCTCTTTGTTAGAATATACTTCCCGGTTTAAGGTGAATACATTCACACCAAGAGGATTTGTTTGGAAGTATTGTACATCAACATTGTAAGTGGTTTGAGTTACTTCATTGTTTAGATTCGGAAATGGTGGTATAAGTAGTTGAGTGGGAGTGGATATTTCAGCTGGATGTGGTTGGGGTTGTGGTGGAGGTGGATGGTAGGGATAGCATGAAGTTGGGTATGGAGGATATTGAGGAAAATATTAAGGGTATTGTGGGATTTTCTGATAAGGTCCTTGCCAACCTTGTTGCCAAGATTGGTTTTGGGATTGAGATGGTAAAGGTTGCTAAGGAAAGTGTGTGTTCCAATTACTTTGAGATGGTTGCACATATCCTTGAAATATTGAATAGGTTATTGCATCATACCAAGTTGACTAGGTTGTCATGGTCTTCATGTGGCAATCAATGAAATCATTATTGTGCTATCCAATTCATAAATTTGTCCATTAACCCAAATTGTTGATATGTGTTGCAGGGATAAAAAATCAAATCCTAAGTGGTCCTTGGTCTTCCTCAATCATGGATTTATAACCTAGGCATCATTATTCAAGCTTTTGGAGTAGATATGGTCAAGTTTATACATGCTACAAAAGTGCTACAGGAGGCCCTGTTTTGCTATAGGAGTGAGATAATTTGTTGAATTCCAAAGTATATCAAATGAAAATGACATGGAAAAAAAAAATTGAGCAGGGTGTTAACCAATATGACCTACAACAAAAGAAACACGTATAGTAAATGCAAAAATAAGAGATGCAAGTGAAAAAGACATTCAAAGGAAATAAATAAATTGTACAAGAGGGCTTTGAGGCTCCTAAGATGGCCAAGCCCAAGAAAAATCATAATCCTATGAAGGAAGCCAAGCTTTAGCATCTAAAAATGGCACCAAACTTTATTATTTAAATCAATCCAAGTACATTCATGCTAGAAATGAAAGTGGATCTATTAAACAACAAGTTTTTTCCACAAGAAGATGAAGAAATACATGCCCCTAGAATAAAATTCGAATTGGTACTTATACGAAGTGATGAGGAAGAATTATCCTTGAAAGGAGGCATTTTTTCCCTCAAAAAGTGGATCTAGTTCCCAACACTAGGAATTTGCATTAAATGGCAGGGAACACCTTCATAGATTTTCTCAATTGCTGGAGCTCCAGAATTTGTGCAATAATTTCATAATATCTTATTCATTTATTATCTGATCTTCGTCCTCCTATAACAGGGAGCAAGTCCCTATATTATCTCATCCTCCAAATCCTCATAATCTGCCCAATATTCTACAAAAATAAATAATATTAGGCACATAAGAAGCAAGGATAAACCAAATTCCTAAGGACCCATTAACACTATGAATGTAAGGGGGTCAAATAAATGGTTTAAGTGTCCATAAATAATCAAATGGGCCTAATAAATAAACAATTTTGGGGCCCATCACATAGATTGGTTTAAAAGCCCAATTGTATCCCTTGATGCCTTCAAAGAAGGTACAACATGATCTGAATATATCTCTCACAATCAAAGTGTACATATCCATAAAATCCAAGGTCACTAAAGACATTCTTATCAAAATCACATGTTCCCAAAAGGAATTCCTTCAATATGGATCTTTGTTTCAACAATTTTATAACAATTTTTTCCTAGTCTTGTGTAAATATTCCTAACTTCAACCCTACCATTTTAGCAAATCGAATCAACACAAGGCCTGATACTACACAGTTCAACAGAAGTAGTGAACATGTCACCTCTCTAAGGAAGTGGTAATAAAAAATGATATTGATAAGCTTCACCAATATGGTTTTATTTATCCCATTTTGTATACTTCATCAACTTCTAATCTTATACCTATTATGAAAAAGCATAGAATCATTAACATCCACACTAACTTTTGGGATTTGAATCAAGCATGTCCCAAGGATAATATATCAACACCATTCATTGACCAATTCATTGAAGTTTTTTTTATACATGAGGGAATAGAGCAGAGAGACACATGCAAAGGGTGTACATTGGGGAAGTACACCAAATGTTCCTTTCATGATAAAGATAGTCGAGTGCAAGCGATCCTTGATCAAGTTCACTCAAATATGTGTGGACCATTCTCAACAGCGTCCAACAGGTATTATGTAATATTTTTTGATGATTTTTCTCGTAAGTGCTAGATTTTCTTCATGCAGAAGAAAGATCAGACGTTCGCTAAATTTTATGAATTTAAAACACATGCCGAGAAAGATACTAGTAGAAAAGTTAAAGCTCTCAAAAGTGATAACGATGGAGAATATGTGTCGAATGAATTCAAGAACTCTTGTGTAACAAAAAGCATTGAGGGATTTGATAACATGTCATAACCCACAGAAGAATGGGGTGGTTGAAAGGAAGAACAGAAGTATTGTGGGAGTGGCATGGGAAATGTTACATGATCAAGTCCTACCATTGCACTTGTGGGATGAAGCATGGAACACACTTGTTTATTTCCATAATAGAAGCCCTCATCGAATTTTCGGGATGATTACACCAGAAGAAGCTTTTTCAGGTAAGAAACCAAATGTGGCACACTTTAGTATCTTCGGTTCATCATTCTACTATCATGTTACCAAGGAAGCATGGAAAAATCTAGATCCAACATCTGAATTGGGAATATTTTTTGGGTACACTGGTACACCTCACAATTATCGGGTGTACTTGCCATCACACATGATGATAGTGATTCGTATAGATGTGAATTTTGATGAAGATAAACCCATGAGATGTTCCCTTGAGAGGGAGCTTCAATTACATGTAGATGAGGAGATTTTAGCTCCAAAGGAGGAACCTCAGGATGGTGTGTAGCAACCACATGCAGAGGAGCAGAGAGTGGAAACACTCACTCGTGCATAGACTTCCAGAGATGAGATAAATCGCACCAAAGAGGTTGACAGATTATTGCATGATGCTAGAAATAATGTGGGAGAACCCACATCATAGCGCAGGCAAAGGAGGTCACCAAAGCGGTATACTGGCTACATGGCTCTGATGAGTGAGAGTGTAGAGATTTAGCCATCCTTATTCGAGGAATCAATGCAGCAACCAATGTGGGTTTATGCCATGGTTGAGGAGTGTGACTCCATTATCCCAAACAGTGTTTGGGAGGTGGTCCCAAGATCAGCAAACAAGTCAGTGGTGAGTTCCAGATGGCTTTAAAAGGTAAATCAAGTAGCAGATGGGAGTGGAGAAACACAAGGCCAAATTTATGGCCAGAGAGTTATCTCAAGTGGAGGGAATTGATTATGATGAGACCTTTTCTCCTATAGCAAGGTACTCATCAATCAGATATATTTTAGCACTATCAGTGCAGATGGCATGGAAGATACATCATATGGATGTAAAGACAACATTCCTCAACAGCATGATTAAGGAAGAGGTGTATATTGAGAAAATGGAAGGATTTCAGACCTTCAATAAAGAGTCGCATGTGTGCAGACTCAAGTGAGCATTGTATGGACTAAAATAAGCACCCCATGCTTGGTACGCTAGGATTGACAGTTATTTCACTAGGTTGGACTTCACCAAAAGTGAAGCAGATGCGAACTTTTACCATATTGTGGTTGAAGTTAAATTGTTGATTATAGTATTATATGTCGATGATTTGATTCTAACAGGTGATGAGAAGCTCATCAAATCTTGCAAAGAGGGTCTTGCAAGAAAGTTCGAGAAGAAGGACTTGGGGCTTATGCAATACTTTCTTGGTATGGAGGTATGGAAAGGAGATGAGGAATTGTTTGTCTCTCAAGGAAAGTATGCCAAAGAGATACTGAAGAAGTTCCACATGGAGAGCAGCAAACCCATGGAGACTCCTCTAGCACGTAACTGGAGGAAGGATGATACTACTTCAGGTGAAGTAGTGGAGGCTACTATTTATAGACAACTTGTGGGTTCACTTATGTATTTGGTGAACACACGACCGAAAATGTGTTTTGAAATTAACCAACTTATTCAAGCCATAGTTAAGCCAACCAAACTATATTAGAAGGTAGCCAAATATGTGTTGAGATACCTCAGAGGCACCACTTAGTTTGGTCTTTGTTTAGGCAAACAGAGGGAGTGAAGCTTCAAGGCTTCACATATGTGGATTAGGCAGGGATTCCATCCGACAGGAAGAGCACATCAAGGGGAATCTTTAGTATTAGGTTAGCACCAGATTCTTGGTATAGCAGGAAGCAAATATCAATGGTAGTCAATTCAGTAAAAGAAGAATACATGGTTGCTATTCAAGAAGCTTGTGAGGCTATCTGGATGAGGAAGATCCTTGTTGGGTTGTTTGTCATTAGATGGATCCAACAGTGATTTACTGTGAAAATCAAAGTTGTATCAAACTCTTTGAGAATCCATTTTTTCATGATCGGTCGAAGCATATTGACATATAATATCACCATCTACGAGATTGTGTGCAAAGGAGAATCATGTTGCTCGAGTGAATTCCTACAGAGGAGCAGGATGTAGATATTTTGACAAAGGCATTGTCAAGATGCAAAATTGAGTTTCAAAGAGGCAAGATCGGAATAGCAGATAATCCCTTTCTTGTTGAGAGGGAGTATTAAAAATAGAAACAAGAAAATCCTAATTTAATTTGTCCTTGAATTAAATTAGGAATTAAATTGTAATTCTATTCTCATAGCAACTTGTAACAGTTAACTAAGTTAATTTGACTTAGTTTGCTCAGTAAATTCAAGTTGGGAGTCTATCTAGAGTGATGTAGAGTGATCGCTAAATTTTTGGGGCCCACATTGAGTTATTATTGAGTTGTAATTATTTAATTCAATTTAATTGAGTTAAATTCAGTTAAACTAGTTCTAACTATTGGATGAACTAGTGAGAGGTCTAGTGAATTAAATTGGATTTAATTCATATGCAGTGATCAATCATATAATTGATAATTCACTCATAAATAACTTATGCATGTCAGTTCAAATGAAGACCTAGTTGAGATTAGAGTTCACAGGCAGTGTACTATCAGTTGTAAAATCATCTAATTAAACTGATGGTGCATGAAATCAAAGGAAGGCCTATGGATGGGTTGTGCAATTATTAGTGAGGAATTTCTCAATTAAATATGGGATAATTCCCAAGGGAACATTGCAAGGAAGTAGGGGCTTGGCAGGCAGCACATTTGGCTAAGTATTGGCTTGAGCTGGTTTGTGAAGCAGTGAGATAGATTGTACTTGTGCAGATATTGTTCGAATTGATTTCTTCTCAGATCTTCTAGTTAATGAAATATATAGATAGCATGGGATTTTAGCTTAGGCTTTCCCAAGAAAATTATTGTGTTATGTGTGATTGAAATTATTCCTTTTCTGCTTTGTGTTTTCATCGATCAATTTTTGTTTCCGCTGATGAGTAGAGTAGATTCAAGTCAATTGTTTTAGCATATCATAATCTGCAGTTTGAATCTACAATTGTTGTAAATATTAAATTCAAACTTGTAACCAACTACCAACTTCATAACACCTTATCAATTCCATGCTCCTATCTATACTTGGGAATTTTGTTATATTCCATTATTCCCATGACTCATCTTTATTACAAAACATAGAGTTTTATCAGCCTAACGCATTCATCATCTATGACCTTACTTCCTTGCATTTACCCTCTTTATCACTAAAATATGGATATGGTATTCTTTATGTTTTAAGTTCATTAATCCATCCAAAGGGATGATCCACAAGAATGCACATGCATCCATGAAATTAATAGGCATTCTTCTTCTATCCATGCATCATGCAAAATGTCAAAAACTAGACTTCATGTTTGCTCCTCTTTATAAAATTTAAGCAAGGACATTGAATGAGAGCTATGAACTCTTCATAACAATCTTTATGATAACACATAATTTTCACATACAAGGAACAAATATTCCTATCAATTATAGTGTCCAATAAGCATTTTGTAGTTTAATATTCAACCAAAGGAGAAATCATAAGAGAGGCTTATATCTACCTAAATTTTACCAAAACAAATTAATTTCTCAAGCAATCATTGTCATGAGGTCACTTTCTATATTGTAAAAGAGTTCATTTCTCATACAAGATTGCTAGAAGACATCTACACCATAATATTATTGTTGAATAGTCATTCAAGGCTAATATCAACCTTAGTTGTAACTTGATTGTTCTACCTATGAGACTAAACTATAACCTACAAAACGCTAAACCCTTCAATAATAATCCTATACACAATCAAGACTCTATACATGGGAAAAACAAGCATTTAATCTTAGCTAAATAATGTTGTATCAAAGATATAAATATCATTTTTTTATTTAATTCTAAAATTCCACTTATGATGGCAATCAAACTTAAACCTTCAAGTCTAAATCCCTTAAACTTAAGTTCTTTTTAAGGTTGATCTTTATACTAAGTTAAACCTACTCACTTATGCCTTGAAGTTCAACTATAATCTCCATCACTTAAGCTTATTACCTAATGACCTTGATCATGCTTACTTTTTAGTTGTAAATCAAACCTCTACCAACCAAGTAGTATATAATTTTTTCAAATAATTACTATAAATGTTGGCCTTAAACCAATCAAAAGATCACCTTATAATATTGTCTTGCAGCATGATTTTTATGGGATGTAGAATTTTGTAGACTGAACTTTATTGAAGCTTACTTCTTAAGGACATATAATAAATAATGGTAGTTCGTAGTCCACATAGATTAAACATCAATCAATTTCTCCATATCCCAGGCAATTTCTTAAATAGGTTTGATGTAATCACTTCCAAAACATCATTTTGGGACAACATAACAATATGAATGTAAGTTTTGTGAGCTTAACTCTAAGTGTAGGAAATCAAGCCTATAGGACTCTAACCTTATCCACAACCTTTTTTATAGTCATATGAAATAAAATTTAGTCGTACATATATATTATCTAATCACAAGCATATATATTTTACCAACTAGTAACAAAGAGAAGATGAGTTATCTAGTTAAACTGATTACTCTAGCTAGTTGACTGAGTGATTTTCAAACCAACCTCAGGCATAGATGCACTTTGTCATTTTTAATTTGGCCACCCCCTAACTTGATCATGATACCATAAGGGGGAAATTAAGCACAATATAGTATTATGGGAAATTGTCACCCCTCATATGTATGCTTTCAATTATAAAACCTCTTCCTCATTGAGTGTAAAGTTTCCATGTCTTCTAGGGAACCTTCTAATAGCTTGCACAACATATGTAAGCCCCTTTACTCTTACAATATTCCCTCGGTGGCTCTTATTCCTTGTTCTTATTGTGCATCCCAACGAGGCTCTAATTCATAGTACATGTTTAGTGAATTTAGAGGGCTTCCCCACATGATTTTGGGATCTAATGTAGGGATTTTCAATGACATTTTTACTAGCAATAGTTCTTCACATTCCCTAGTCTTCCTCCCTATTCACCCATTATCTATTCATTCCCACAACCATCCTCTGTCATTTAGACTAATTCACACACATGAATATTCTCATCTCTGCCACCTATAACCCATACACATAGGTCTACTCATCTCTGATTAAATAAACTCCTCCTCCATCTATGCAACTTACCCTTCAATCCATAGACACAATTTTCCAATGTGAAAGTATTTAGAGAGTGATATGAGTTGGCCCACTCATCTCATTATTGTTGAAGGTGGTCCTTCCACTTACTATACTAATTGGCTTGTTAGTTCAATGAAAAAAACAAGAACAACAAGTTTCACAATTTAATTTGAAAACCAATAAAAAATTTGATAAAGATAACTACAAATTATTAAACGTGTTAAATCCCTTGATGTGTAGAAATTATAGTGTATATTTGCAACTGCTCATGAAGTTTTAATCAAAACCACAAGACAAATCCTAATCACGCTCACAAACACACTGGAAATCCTCAACCTACTAGCACTTTGCATAACGAAAATATTCAACATTGAAATCAATCTAGTACACATCGATTTGAGCCCAAATCTCGGTTATTTTATTAGCCAATCAATAAAAGAATCATGGGGCTCTGGTACAAGGGATCATGGCCCTCGATCACCAGTATAACTAGTATACATAGTATACAACTAGGGCTCACAATCTGCAACATTAGAGCTATAATCTACCCAATGAAAAATAGAAAGGAACAAACACATAACTTACTTGTTGACATAACCCATATGGATCATCCATTTCTACATTTGTTGTCCTTGACACCTGGTAGGTCTTTTTTCCTCCTTTAAATGAGTTGCTGACAAGTTTATTTGTCGCTCCAAATGACTTGTACAAACAGCTCCTTCCATTAGAGAAATTTTGAGGTCTAAATTATCCTCATAAGTAATATTATAAAATAATAGTGGAAATAATAAAATAAGAGTAGATTACCTCATCAAGTTTTGGAGGGAATAAATAAAAAAACTATTTTTTCAACTTGCATTTTCAACTTATCCCTATGATTTTACTTAAATTTCGAGCGTTAGCATTTGTCGAATGTGGAATTTAATTTTTCATCTAAGGAGTACCCATGTTGCATACTTTCGATGGACCGTACTACACGAAAAATGTGAAATGCATGAAGAAACAAGATTGCAATCATGTTTTTCATGTATTTCACATTTTTCATGTAATAGGGTCCATCAAAATATGAAACATGTGTACTTCTTGGATGAAAAATTAAATTTTTCATCGAACGAGTGCTCCCGCTCGAAATTTGAGTAAAATCGTAAGGAGATAAGTTGAAAATATGAGTTGAAAAAGTTGTTTTTTTATTTTTTTATCTTTTTTCCTTTTTACTCCAAAAATGATGAATTATCCCACATTGTTGACATCATCATATTGAATCCTATTTGTTTTTAGAAAGTTTATTTTGTTTTATATTTTTGTTTTGAGGTCTATTTTTTTACTGCAAAATTTCTCCAATGAATCATTTTTTCTCACAGTGGCTTTGCCTCTTTAATATCATTGCACAATCAACCCTTCTTAGATCAAATTCTCATAATGACTAGACCCTTATTAGGTCACTGTATATCAATGTAATTATTAGCACACACTTAGCATCATTCTCCTTCTCTACATTAACCCTCCAATATGTCCCCATTGCCTTCTCTCAATCCCTAAGATAATTTGTTACCTTCGTAAAAAATATGAGGCTAATTCAGCCTCACAGAAAAACCCATGCACCCCCCAAGACCTTGCAGCCATATATAGAAGACAAGATAGAGGCACATTAAGCTTCTTTTACGGTCGCAACCCTATTCCTTATGCATAGAATAGACCTCTGCATTAGGGACGGAATTTTGGCACCGCAAACTTTGGTGGTTGTTCCTCCTGAGATTAGCCTGCATAAAACCCTTTCTAGAGCACACACCTCAAAGAGAAACTCAGCCTCCTTTCCTGAGCAAACCTTTTATTCATCAACACAAATTCAAACTATAAACTCTTCTATCCAAGATTGTAGCTCCTCTTGATGTTTATGGCTCCCTTCTTGGTAGATGTATCACAAGAATGAATGTTAAGTCTTTTCCCTCATCTCTTCTTGAACTTGGATTCCTTTAGTAGTCTTGGACGATCTGATACTAGGCTTAGATCAAGCCCTAAATAAACTTGACCAAATCTCAGCTTCACCAAACCCTTGTTCATCCTGTTGATCTAAGAGATGTTACATTCTCTAGAGATAAACTTGGCCTCATGAGAAAAACCCAACCCTCCTAGGTTATGCTTAGCACAAGAGGGCTACATCTCTCTTGTAGATTATTAGTTGGCATGTAGATTATTCTATGGTATTCTATTATTTCATTTATTAATAGAAATTGGGTTTTCACCATATTGTTGTAATTTCGGTTATATTTCTCTGTGTTTTTCTTGCATTTCATTTCATTCCCTATACAACCTGGATCAGTTGTAGTACTTCATTTCTCATACAAAATTGTTGGAATAAATCCACACAACAATATCAATTTTCAATATTCATTCAATGGAAAATACTAACCTTAATTGTAACTCAAGTGTTCACCGATGGAACTAAATTCTAACCTACAAAATTCTAAAGCCTTCAATAACAATCATATATACAATCAGGACTCTAGACATATGAAACACAAACAATTAGTTGTAGCTAAGTAATATTGTATTAGAGACCTAAATATCATTTTATTCTTTAATTATAAAATTCTTCTTATGATGGTAACACGACGTTCACGTCTAAAGAATTGTATAACTCAACTTAAATTCTTTTTAAATTTGATCTACATAGCAAATTAAACCTAGTCACTTATGCACTTGATATCAACTAGAATATCCATCATTTAATTTTATTACCTAATGATTTCAATCCTGCACACTTTGTAGTTGCCAATCAAGCCTCCCCCAACCAAGTAGCGTATCATCTACTTAGTTAATAGTGATTACTATAAAGGTTGGCCTTAAACTAGTCAAAAGAACATTTTCTTGCAGCATTATTTCTATGGGATGTAGAATTTTGGAAAACCAACTTGAATGAATCTTACTTATTAAGGATGTTTGACAAATAAGGATAACATCATTTAATTTCTCCATATCCCATGCAAGTTCTTAAACAAGGTAGACGGAGGAATCATTTCCAGAGCATAATTTTGAGACAACATAACAATATGAATGTAAGTTTTGTGAGCTTTACTTAACCCTAATTGTAGAAACTCAAGCCTACAAACTCTAATCCTATCCACAATCTTTTTAATAGCCATATGAAATAAAATTTAGTCATACACATATACTATCCAATCACAAGCATATGTGTATGTTCTTTTATCAATTAGTAGCAAAGACAAGATAAGTTATCTATTTAAACTTATTGCTTGAGCCAACTTACAAGGAGTGGTTGATTTCCACTCAACCTTGGGCACATATGCACTTTGTCTTTCTACATCTAGCCACCCCTAGCGAGATCATGATAACGCAAGGGAAAATTTAGGCATTGTCTGCTATTGTGGGAAATCATTACCACTCAGAGCTATGCTTTCAGCAACAATATCTCTTCCTTAATGAGTGTAAAGCTTCCATGTTTTCTAGGAGCCCTTATACTAGCTTGCAATATAACACATTAGTAAGCCCCATCATTGCTACACAATTCCCTAAGTGGCTTTTCTTCCTTGTGTTTATCAAGCATGGCCAGCTAGGCTCCAATTTGTAGTTCATGCCTAGTGAATTTTAGGGGGCTTCCCCACATGATTTTGGGATCTAATGCAAAGATTTTCAACTGGCTTTATTACTAGCAATGGCTCTACTCATGTCCCAATCCTCTGTACTTAATCTACATGCCAAAAAATTGCTTCTCAACTTGTGGGAATTCTCTATTCATGCCCACAACCATTCTCTCAATTTAAACTGCATGCCAACAAATTGTTTCCCAACTTGTGGGCATTCTCTATTCATGCCCACAACCATCCTTTCCCTCCATACTCGTTCGCACACACAAATTTGTTCATCTCTGCCCATGTCATCCACACATGTGGTTTTGCTCATCTCTACCCCTATCACTCACACACATAGGTCTATTCATCTCTCATTAAATGAACTTCTCCTCTATCCATGCAACTCACACTTCAATTTGTGGGCACAATTTTCTTGACATTTCTCCATAGTACACTAAATGATTGGCTTGTGAAGTTAATAAAAAATATATATTTTTTAGGATTTAATTTGACAAATAAAAAAATTAGCAAAAACCGATACAAACTATTAAGCATATTGAATCCTTCATGACCCCTATGCTATAGGGTTGTCTATGGAGGCCATGATTTTGCCTGTAAATTTCTCATAAGAATCTAGTGAAAAAAATCAAGAAGTCCTACTTTAAATCATTTTGATGACATAAATGAAGTTAGCACCATCGAGAACCTCTGAGACACCCAAAATCCTTAAATTTGACCATTGCAAAAATTTCTACCATTTTTTTCAAAATCATACTAAAAATTTTATTATTTTCCAAGCAAAATTATATCTAGTTTAAACTATGCGCTATACTGTTCCACATGATATCATGGGGATATCGTGGTCTGTTGTAATCATTAAAACAATATACATCCACTACAACTTGCACACAAAGGGAAGGCTCGGTTGCAATCTTCATGACTTGTGTAAACCCTTGTCTTCTATCACTTTAATCGTTGTAAAAGGTGTCACATGCACCTTCCACCATTCTCTTTATTTCCCTATAAGCGTATGTCAACGATATTTAAATCTGGTATTGCCAGTAAACTAAACGATCATCCATAATTGAACCTTGCTCCACGTGATCAAAAGATATTGGTAGACTTAGCTTTTCAACCTCTTAAACAATGCACAGATAGAAATTGTGACAACCCGTACCATCAACTACCTACCACGAACATGCTATACTAGGTTCTGCTGTCCGATTGTGACGAGTATCATCAACTACAGAGAACCCGATATGCTTGATGTGCTAGAAGTTCTGTACCTTAATTTTGTAACAAATGTCAAAGTATGCCATATGTCAAAAGAGTTCAAATATTAAAGAATGGACATGACACACCGAGTCGTCGTCCAGAAAAACAAAGCACAAAAGACAGTTGACACAAGTTATAAAGCTGAAGCTGTCAACTTTGACTGTGATTCTCAAGGTTCTGGAATGAGATTTTCCTTCAAATATTTAGAAACGATGGACCCATTGGGAGCTAATCTGTCTTGAGTTTTCAGAGAAGATACGGCGACAAGATAGACATACGCCCTCATTTAAAGCTTGACAAATATTCTGATTTGCGCTACCGACAAGAAAATCGCGTCGATGGAAGGTGCAGCACATGGAAGAAGTACACCGACAGCAAGATACTACACCGAAAGTGCACCAACAGGGAGTGAGACGCTGAGGATGGTTTTGGTGAAACTGTCATATGTAAAATGGATTATAGAGAATCAGAGTTAAAGTATCTGTCAAATAGATAATACAGAATTAGGGTTAGAGTTTGAACACAACGGGTTAAAGTTTTAATTAATAAATATATTAATTCGTACTATCAATCAATCATGAAGCTTCGAAACAGTGGACGACACTTAGGAAGTGTGTAACGAGGGTGCACGTGTATCTACAGTTGAAACGAAGATTGTCCACGGAACTTTTTGGGTTCATTTTAATACCGCGATAATCACGGCAAAACATTCGCTCTAACAACAGGGGAATTTAATGGAAAAAAATCGCTCCTTATACACTAAAATCAGGGAATTTTGATATTTATTTTAATCTATATGCAGCTACAAAAGGAATAGTTTTTGAAGTATTTTCAACATTCCAGATTGGATGTGTGAACAGAGTTCATAAATTCGAGGTATTTCAAATTTACAAACTCTAGATATTTCATGTACAAATTTGACAAAAATTGATTGCTACATTCAGACAAGAAAGAACAGACGGGAAAATGGGTGAAAAACTGGCTGTAGTTGGATCGAATATTACAGCCAAAGCCACGATGAGACTACCGACTGCCGAGAACTGTGAAGGAGAGGAATGAAAAAAAAATATATATTTTACGTTCATATATCATTATAACATTTTGGTTATGCATGTGGCATAACCACAATGCACAATCGATTTACATTAATCCTGATGGATTCTTTGTCAAACCGCCAAAAAATATAGACCCCACCGACGGAAAGAGATATCAAACAGCCGACTGGACATGACAGGCCACTAGATGAACTGAGCAACGACAAACTTGAGACCACTAGATGAACTGAGCAACGACAAACTTGAGACGCTCACCAATGAAGGACGGATAGGTGAAAGGGTGAAAGGGATGGGAGTGCAACCAACTACTATTATTGTTTGAGTACATTTGAAATCTTTGCATGGATAATACTTCAATTATTACTGGATTTTTTATCATATTCAGATTACATTTTTTCAATAGGAATTTGGAATGTCGTTCATGATTTGTTTTCAGCCACAGAAGAAGACTGAGATTTGTATTATAGTCAAATACTAATATATATACCATCAAATCCGATGCAAAAGCATCCACCAGATATGTTTTAGTGAAAAAAAAATAAACACATTTAGTCTAAATATAAATCCCAAAGCATCACCAGGAGTATGAAGTAATCTAAGATATAATACCTTCCATCATAACACATCCTGAGCAACAAAAGATTGTCTACAGTATATGCAAAAAGACAATCACTGACATGAAAAACAGGAAAGTAATAACACTAAAGAGTTCATCATCCAATTAACTATATCCGGGAAAAGGAAGAAAGCCAGCGTCCAGGGTGGTGCCTCCCACCAGTATCTCAATATGCATCCCATCCTCCTGAGCATGTATGCTCATTTTGGACATCTTGTCTGCATTTTGGTTGAACTCCCTTCCATTGTGTTGAATGGAGATATGCAAAGTCCTCCAAAGGAGCATGATTTGTTTGAGCCAACGTTGCAGATGTGAATGCGTGATACACGTGATGCCACGGACATGGTTGATTATAGAGTGTGAATCCCCATATATGTGGATGGAGGGAATGCACGGGAAAGAAACAAACCAAAGGAGCCCCCACAGTGCCATGGCCTTCGCTTTCATGTTTGTACCGTTTTCGGCCCCCAGTGTACCCAATATTGTTGTTCTAATGAGAGAACGATCCAGAAACGACATTCACATATGCCCCTTTGTGTGGCACCATCAAAAAATCCGGCCAGATAGTTTATCCTGGGTCTAGCCGCTGGGAGAGAAAACCAATTAGGTCTAAGTGGAGTACAAAGGATAGGATTTGACCACTCTAGAATTCGGTTAACCATCGGTGCCATGTCCCCCATCGGTCCTTCAAAAATAATATGATTCCGCCATCTCCACATTTCCCAAAAGTAAGTGAGGGGTATGACACGCCACTGGTGAGGTTTGCGACTCCACCAAGGTAGGCAATCAGAGATAGTGTTGAAAGAGACCAAAGGAAAACGTAACCGACGAGATAACTTCGTCCAGATTTGATATGAAATAGGGCATTTAAGAAATAAATGAAAGTGATCTTCCACCTCCTTCCTGCACAAAACGCATATACTAGGTCCCTGCTAATTCCTCTTCTATAAATTATCCCATGTTAAATTTTTGTTTTTTCCAGACTAGCCAAACAAATATTTGATTGGAATCTTAATTTTCCAGAACTTAATGAACCAACATACCTCATTTATATTGTGAGAATAGTGGCATATGGTGTTGTAGCAATCAGCAATCGATATATCCCTGCGCTTCATCTCCCTATACCATCCCATATGATCTCCCTCCTCCCCCCTACATATGTCGGACAAGCGCATGCCTCTTCTAATATGTTCCCATTCCAATGCTTTGGGACCCCTAACGCCCATCTCCCCCGCCTCCTTCTAGATTGGGATATTCCCATTGCAAGATCTAATGGCCTAGATCCAAAAAAAAATCCCGAGCTATTTATACAGTGAATGAACCTATCTAAAATGTGAAATTTTGGTCTCACTCCCAAAATGTGATCCGGTCCAATGAGAATCTCATTACCAAGTCCAAAGGACCAGTAAATCCCCAGCAGGAACCAGTGATGGATTTTGTTCAGGTTTATCCATGTGGTCGATCCCATTTGTACACCAACAAGCTCCCTACGCATCCAGTATGAAAAAAATTCCCTTGAGATATTTAATTCTAATAATGTCTGCCCAGATACCATTCTCGAAGATGTCGTGCCATAATGTTTTTATCAGCAAAGCCCATCCGAAACGTCGCAGATCCAGAATGCCCCATCCCTCATGCTTTTGCGAGAAGTGATTGAAACCAGTCTAGTCAAATGATATTTATTCCCCGTTCCTGAACAAGAATAAATGAAATTGGCCATAATTCTATTAAGTTTCATGATGATAATGCTCAGTAGACAGTAGAAGCGCGCCCAGTAAACTGCCAACTAGGTAATGATAGACTGTGTGAGAGTGAGGCGGCCAACCAAAGTAAGACATCTATACTCCCACCCCAAAATCTTGTTGTAGAAACAATCCACTGGCCACATCCAATCATTAACCATGTAGTTGTTGGGTTTGATATGAAAACCCAGATATTTCTTTCCCCCTCAATACTTTTAGAATCCACTCCAAAGAAGGATTTCATGTATACAATGTCCTCCCCTCACCCTGGCCATAAATAAATATGGATTTTTGTTGATTTATATAAAGTCTCATAGAATTTTCAAACGTGAAGAAAATGTGGTAAATCGCAAACCACGCAAACCTTGTAATCATGCCCATGATCAGAACATTTTCCACAAAAAAAATGTGTGAGATCTTAATGTTCCGCCCAGTTTGAGGGCCTGAAATTCTCCCATCCTAGCAGTCTGTTTAATGTGCAGACTGAGTCCATCCATGGCCAAGATAAATAATAAAGGAGATAGAGAACACCCCTATCTCAAACCTCGAACTGCCCCAAAATACTGAATGGGATAACTATTAATGATAACAACATATCTTACATTGGAAGCATAGGCCATGATCCATTCTGTGTTTCTGGGATGTAACCCAATTTTATGCAAGACCAACTACAGGTAGCCCCAGTCGAGACAGTCATATGCCTTTTGAAAGTCAACCTTCATGATTGTCGCATTTAAATTTTTGGAATGGATGGAGTGAAGGCACTCTTGTGTGGTAGCCACTGCATCATGTATTTTCCTATCCTACAGAAAACCAAATTGCTCAAGTGATATATACTTTGACAAAATATGCTTGACCCGGAGTGCAATAATCCTAGAAATTAACTTATATATCAGATTACACAAAGATATTGACCTATAGTCAAGAAAATACCCAGTAAGCTGCCTCTTGGGAATGAGAGAGATATAGGTGGAATTGATTTGCAGGTGTATATATCCATGTAGTTGAGATTCCTAGACCATTGCCAGCAAATCACCTACATGACATCGAAAAATTGTATAAATAGCTCCACATTCCACCCATCCATACCCGAACATTTGTCCCTTTTAAATGATTTAAGTACCTCAGGTACTTCCTCCTTTGTGACACACTTGTATAATGCATCCTTTGAGTCCTCATCAAACATAGTAGGATATAATCTCACTCCCTAGATTTGATCCTCAATGCAATCCACCTCCCTGCTCTTGTATGCCATTTCAAAGAAAGTGACTGCCTCCTGTTGTATGTCTTGGAGATTCTGAACCAGGTTCCCACTAGAGTCCTTCATTTCCCAAATGTTGTTAATCTTCCTTTTGTGGCTAGCATATCTATGGAAAAAATTTGTATTGTTATCCCCCTCCTGAATCCATAGTGCCCTGCTTTTTAAGCGCCACGTAACCTCCTGGATGTGCAGCGATTTTTGTTTACTTTCTTCCAGCAACCTGATGGAAGACAACAAACCCCGAGTAGGGTGCCCCTTTTGCAATTTCAAACCCAATCTGTCCAATTCGTCTGAGATATCCTTGAGATCTTTGCGCATTATGTTTTTCTTCTTTCGCTCCCATCTTTTCACCACCAATTGGAAGAAAAAAGAGCAAAAGGGCTTTGTTACAGTTGTGATAGCAAATACACTAAGGGTCATAAGTGTGCTGAGAAGAAATTATTCTACATAGATTGTGAAGAGGAAGAAGAAAAGGAG
>APFE030074849.1:149447-227010 GCA_000404065.3 Pinus taeda
AGGTTGCCCCCTCGAAGAGGCTGAAATCTAAGGCGTTGATCTATCTTTTCTATCTTTTCTTGAGCTGGTTTCATAACAGATATCTTTTAGTTAGTCTGCTATAGGATCCAATCTGCATGTCCTCCCCCATATTTCATCCAGCCCAATATTGAAATTGAGATCCCTTGCCATCAAGAGAGAGTCCAGGCCAAAGATCCTCGTATCCACTAATTTATCCCAAAAACAGACCTTGTCTCGATATGGGGCATATATATAGAGAATGTGGATACACCCCGGGAGTCCTCTAATATTTCTTGCTAATAGAATACCAGGAAAATAAGAGTAAGCCTTAAAATTTGCCCATCTTGGGTTCCATACTGCAACTAAAGCCCCGGATAGTCCACAGGAGTCCGTAGCCGCAATGTGCCCTTCGGGAAGCATTTTCCTAAAATATGTCACCACTCGCTGAGCAAGATGCATAGATTTTTGGAGAAGTATAATATAAGATTTAAATGAGAAAAAAAATCTCTTTGAGGGAAAGAAATTTGTGAGCGGCCCCCAATCCGCGAATATTCAAAGAAAGGATAAGATTCATGACACCCCCAGGAAGGGCTCATTTTCTCTAAGTGCCATCGGATTGGAAGAAGACGCAATCAAAATGTCAATAAGTACATGGGATTCTGAAGGGGAGAAAGAGAGAGTTCTACGTCTACCCAGAAAGTGTCAGCTATCCCATCCATGTGTGTGATGTACCATGATATTTCCAGCCAAGGTGGGACTCATACGGGGCAACGAAGATGGACGAGGTTTGTGGATAGTAAGGGTACGGAGATCTAATGTATTTTTATGGAGCAAGTAGTTAATATCATTGTCAATTGAGTTCTTAGGAGAGAATACAGGTTAATTCGGCGTTTGTGAGGGAGCGCCCATAGCGTGAGATGCATGAGAATGTAGTGGGGGGGGGAGGATGATAGGTAATATGAGTAGGATTATTAGCATCAAATTGCACTAGAGTCGAGAATAAGGTTGACCCAGAGTAGGGTGGGTCACTGCAAGGAGGCAAATTTCCCATATCAGAGGATGAGAGGTTCATGTCTTCAATAATAGGGGAAATAGTCTCATTGTACATCCAAGGGGAGGAAGGAACCTCAACAAGAGAATTAATAATCGGATTGTCATGATTATTATCAGAGGAAAGGTAACTGAAATGACAAGGAGGAAGACCTGTAGGATTATGCTTCAAACTCGCTTCCAAACCAACCACCTTTTTGCAGCCGACCAAATCATCATGTCCCACCACAATACTTGTCGACCCATGAAGCGCCCTTCCATGGGAGTGTCTACGCCCCCCATTCTACTAACATTGGGCCATAAGATGGCTAGTGCGATGACATGTAAGGCATATGAAGGGAAAGCCCCAAAAATCCAATCACTGCAATAAATGTGTATTCTCCCAGTTCAACCCAATGTGGTCCGGGAAACCACCCATAAACTCTTTCTCTATTAGAATCCATGCAATTCGCTTATCCCTTTCCCCCAGGCACTGGGGATCAACGCAAACAAATTTACCAATAGAATTTCCAATATCAATAAAGACATGCCTCGTCTAGAATTCAAACGGCAGTCCAGGAAGCTTGACCCAAATCAATATGCTCCTAGGTGTTTCCTTCAACAGGTTGAAACCAATATACCATGGGTGTAAAACCAAAAACCCTGACCCCAAATCCATGCCAAACCCCTGACCTTTTCCAAATCTTCCTCACACAATAAGTGAAAACTATACCAAGCATTCATCAGTCTAACCACTATGGGATTGTATCCAAAAAGAGAATTCCACTTAGTTTATACCCAGATACGCATCTCATCCTCCATAAGTTCATACAATTGCCATCTACCAACAAGAGTGAGTCTGGATGACATTGATTTTTTAAAGAATGTAAACTGTGGAGCAGAAGTTTTTTCTTAATAATATTACGATATCACTAGGCCAAAACAAGCATGGATGCCACTGGATTTGTGCCCATTTATGTAAAATATGAACGCGGTCAATCAAAACATTGTGACCAAAACTCAGAAAAGGCGTCAGGGTGGTGATATCAACTGCACATCTATTCTGCCTATGTCGTGAGCCCCTGGGAATACCACGTTGATCAACAAGGGATCGAGGTATTGCATGTGTGCCACCTAGAGTATCACCAGTCAAGCCGATCACATTCCTTGTTTCCCTCCTGGATGGCCCACTACCCATAACATCTGCGCGACCACCGAAATGAGTCCATTCATCCTCCATCATGGCTCTGATATATGCCTCATGGGTCGATGTGTCTGATGCAAGACAATCTGAGTATGCCATGATAAGATGGGTGATAGGGGTTAGTGTAGTATATTAAGCTTGGTCCTCATACCAATATGTGGTAGGAAGGTAGTGTAGCCCACCAGTAAATGTGGATAATAATATAGCAGGTCAGCATCCAGTGAAGACATCTTGATCCGTGCGGTCAGCCAATACAAAATGCCACAACCATCCCCATCAACACAAAGAACTCACGCCACATCCCACCTGCATGCACACTTACCCATAACTTTTTCGTCAGTGCATAGCCCGAAATGGAAAAATAAATGTATATAGAATAAATGTAGATATTTGCCCAATCCAAAGGCCAATCTAGTACCCCAGTCAAGACAGTCAATGTACAGTTGCCTATATAGTGTCAATGATTAAGAATAAATAGAAAAGACCTGTCCTAGAGATATGGAGCTGAGTTCAGCATGTGCGTCCATTCAGAATTTGAAAACAGCCACCCTAAAACCCCGTGAAACCCAAGTCAAAGCAGTGAAAGTGAAAGTATCAGAGAGCACCACATTCCAAGCAGTACAACATAGAAGTATCCTTATCTCTCACAGTAGCAACAACAACAGCATCCTAAACATGTCCACCACCTATTACAAAATCTTAAACCAAATTCTTTGCATGGTATGAAGATTATAAAAGCGTCCACCCACCTATGCCAAAGGGTAGTGTAATTAGTAAACTCCAGACAGGAACCCTCCTCCTAGGTTCGAGTTGGGCAAGCAAGTTCTATAATATCAGCCCAAATAGGCATGTGGCCTCCTATGGTTCCAGGCAAATTGGTCCTGAATCAGAGTAAGATATAGACCGCAATGATAAAGATAAGCACAACGTGCAAGATCTTCGTATCATGTCGATAGTCAGTTCTACAAAAATGGCAACTGGAACTGAGCCCAGTAACAAAAACATGTACCACGATACTTCCCGTCTAACCACCCATAATACAGTCATGTATTCCCAGAGCCTTTCCAATTTCGACCTATACATAAAACTAATCGTCACAGCGGGATCAAAAACTTGGAGACCAAAACTGCCCCAGAGACACCTCTGTGCCAAAACAAGATCTTGGAGAATACCAAAAACTAAACTATCACTGCAATGCAGTCCATCAAGATACCAATACACTAGTCCTATTGTCCTAGTAAACACACCTGGTAAAGTTTGAGTCTGGTATTACATACCATATCTGTAATTCCTATCTCAATTCCATTTGTTCCTCCTTTCTGAGCTTGTCCTTTGCTTCAGCTATCTTCTCCAAACCCTTGGAATGGACTCTATCGTGGGCGGAAACCCAACGAGCACCCCAACAAGTTTGTCCAAATGTCTTTCATGATTATTGGAGCTTTTTTTAATAAGGTGAATAGGTAGATTTGTCACTTATTTAAAAAAAATTGGGATAGAGTTAATGAGACTGCCATTATACTTTTGAGCTTAACATAATTATCTATAAACTAAATTTTCAAATTTAAACAAACTCGTTATATTAATTAATTAGTAAACCCTAATCAATCTAAGACTGCCAAGTGCTAAAACAAAGTTGACCATCTTTCATCTCTAAAATTTGGATCAGTGATTCATATACATTATAAATTACATATCATCCAAGATAAGACTAATGAGGACTTAGACTCATACTTGATGGAGTTACATTTTATAGCAGGATGATCATAGTTAGCCATAAAAGACCATGAGAATGGTGTAGTTAATCTAAGGAAAAGTTGAGTGTGAGCGTTTTAGCTATTTGGAAATGGAAGTTGCATTTTGTTTACATAAGTCTAGTGCAATAGTCAATTTTTTGTAGAGTGTTTCAGTTTTAAGGAAGTTGGTTATGTGATAGTTAAATTTGATCATTAAAATGTGTATACACAAAAGTTAAGAGAATCTTGTCAAATTTGTTTGAGTGTAATATCACATTTAAGTTCAATTTTAAGTTATTGATTCAAGTTTAACAAGTGTAATATGCAATGTTGTTGCTTAGTTACACCTCTTTCTTATGCAAAAAGTAGTTGATAGTTAAATTAAAGTAAAACAATAATTTCGGCACATACACTTCTAATTTAAAAACAAAACATTACCATGTAATTAATACATGTCTCTTATACAAAAAGTAATTAAGCAACCCCTTTTCCCTATCTTTTCTATTTTCCATTCTAAGCTTCTCTCGATGCATCCAACTAATGTGAGCTCTAATGCCTATTTTGCATGTAATTTATGAGCAAAGAGTGCCCAAGACACCCCTTGTTAATGGACCAAGAAACTAAAAAATTGACTATTCTAGCCATCAACATTTTGACATGTACATGAATGATCATTAATGTAATCATGTAGTAAGTTACATACACCATCTTAAAAAACTTATGATTAAAAATGATGAAGATTCACTATCCATAAAAACCTATCAATTAACCAATAAAAAATTCATAAAATTATATGATAAACTCCAAAAACTTTGTTCATATTTATTTTATTCATATCAAATTTTTAAACATAAAAAAAAATTAAAAAAAAAAATAAAATACATTTCTGGAGATCATGTTATTGTTATTTAAATCTTTTTAGGTTGTGCCACGCGCCATAAACTTAAAAATTTATATTTCTAGAGGTGATCAAGCATTTTGGAGTTTTAATTAAAACAATTGAAATCTTTTAAATAAAAATAATTCACTTCTGGACATTTCCAACAAAATTAATTACATGATCTGAATTAAAAAAATAAAATTATTGATTAAAATATAATATTGAAAATATTTGTATATATAATAAAATTTAAAACATAAAGATCCTTTCGTAAAAACTGTGCTGTTGGATTTATAATGTTTAGAATGAGTTTATAATGTTGAAGGCTCAAGATGGTGATGTACTAGATGGTGTGTCATAACTGTAGGAGGGACGCCCGTTTGCATTTTATGCTGAACCAACGGTTTCAGTTGCACCACTGCCAGGTTAGTTTGGGTTAATGACATTGTATTTTAAAAGTTGATTAATTCAAAAATACTTTATTTATATCATATATTTCGATTTAGCGGGGGGCATATATTGTAGCGCGATATTTATGGATCGATACTATGATAAATAAATAAATAAGGCTCGCCAAAATATATGGTCAATTGTTGGAGAGCAAGGAAACCAAGGAAAACCAGATTTTGGAATAAGTATAGATGGAAATAAAATAATATGATATAAGTTGTTAGTTAATTAAATTATGGTATTAGTTAATTAGGATATTTAATATAGAGAGCTAGGAAAATCAGATTTTGGAATAAGAATAGATGAAAATAAAATAATGTAATATATGTTATTAATTAATTAAATTTTGGTACAATTAATTAGGACATTTAATATGGTACAGATGTCATTTTAATTATTTTGGTGAAATTTTATATTTTAAATATTTTTTTTTAATAAAGAGTAAAAAAGATTTATAATAATGGTTTATTTAATAATTTAGATCAATTAAAAAATAAGATTTTGAATTTTAAAATTCTAAAAAATAATTTTAATTTTGAGAAAATTTCATTTTAATATAATAATTTGTACAACTTAAAAAAACAAACAAATTTTTGAAAAAAAAACTAATTAAAAAAAGAAAAATTAAAGTTTTATTTCAATAGGTTTTCAACTAGTTTTTAAAAAGACATCAAGTAAGAAAAACCAAAATCAAAAAATTTGAAAGAAGTTTTGAAGATTGAAAATTATATTATTAATTTGAGGTTTACAATTAGCAATTTTAGATTTAAGCATGGGATGAAAATTTTGAAAGAAGTTTTGAAGATTGAAAATTATATTATTAATTTGAGGATTACAATTAGCAATTTTAGATTCAAGTATGGGATGCATCATATTTTGTGTTTATTTATTATTTAAAAAAATAGTCTTAATGTGTTATGAATTATCTTTGTCTTGCTCAAAACAATGGCAAGGGAAACCAACATTTTTGGCCCTAAATGTGAGAAGAACTATTTTGTATTGATAGAGTTGTAGGATTTAGATGTTAATATTGCACAATCCAATTGTATTAGGAGTATTCAAGAGTGTCAATTCTATTTTTGCATTAAAACAACAATTTCATCAATCTAAAATTGCAATTTTGACAACAAATCATTGGCTAGATTAGGGGAAAGCAAACTAGGAAAAATTCAAAATCTTAGAATGTTTAGCTTTCTTCGTTGAAAAAAATTATAAAATAACATGTATTATTGCATGAGGGTTGGTAGTTTATGTAGGACTTATGCAACATATGATAGGGGATGATACTCAAGGATTGAAATGGGAAGTTGATTGGGTGAGGAATATTCAATTTCAATTCCTAAGTTTGCACACGTAAATAGGCTATCAAAGAAGCCTACTTCATGGGGCCTACTACTACTTGCAATCGATTTACACTCAATGACATGAGATTGAGCAACCTGATAAAAATCTAAGATAATGTTCATTGAGAGATTTGGTGGATCAAACTATTGATTAAGCATTGAGCATTCTAATTCAGCGTCTAATCCAAACAATGGACAAGTGATCCACTTGATAGTGAAATTAGACAAAGAGATGGAACCTAATATCAATATTTGAGAGTTTAATGAAGACTCTACTATAGATGCATTATAGTGCATAAATCATGATGTCTTGTTAGACAAATCATAGATTTATGTATCATAAAGAGACCTCTAACATAATAGCTCAAGGCACTTTATATATGGGAAGAATTGATAAGAGCACCAACAAGAGAGACATGAGAAGATCCTTATGAAGAGATAGTATCAAAAAGAAACTTTCTTGGAGACTTGTATAATCTAAAATTCATAGATTCTCACTACATCAATTTGAGAAGGTATTCAAGAGCTTCAATCATTGAATAAGGCACATACATAAAGATACTTCTATGTGCTCATGTCTCACACACACACACACACGAAACTCTCATAGAGACCTATATAATCTTAAATTCATAGATTCTCACTACATCAATCTGAGAAGGTAGTCAAGAACTTCAACCGTTGAAGAAGGCATATACATAGAGATACTTATATGTACTCATGTCTCTCACACACACACACACAATCATTTCCCTTTAGCCTCCTATTTTCCATCATTTCTTTGGAGATTCTTATAAAAAATCATAGATATTATATGACTTCTATGCAATCATCTTAAATACTTAATCTAATTATCTAATTAAACATTTTATGTTTTAGCACATAGAGAATCATTTGAAGTGATGACTAGAACAAATCCTTTTTTAAGGAAGAATTCCATTATTATTGGATGATGACCAAAGAAAGTAGGAATTACATTTATTAAGTATGCAAGCCCAAATTTTCCAATAATAAAATTGTTTAAATTGACAAGACTTTGTTGTCTAGAATAATTTGTGTCCATGTCTTTCATATAATTGTTTCCAATGTAATAGATCCTCTTAGAGAGATTGTTTTTTAATTAGCAATGGAACCATCAACTCCAAATTTCCCCTTTAATCTATTGCTAAGATCTTTTTGTCACCTTCTTAGAGGGTCTAAACCTTCCTTTTTATTCAAGGGGCACTCTATTAAGTTAAAATCACATAGTGGTTAAATGATGAGTAATACATGTCTACAATTGTTTCCTAACTAAATATAAAATTAAGGCAAGGATATTTATCATCCCAAAACATTTACTTTCAACAATCCATACATGATGCGAGGGGAAGCCAAACAAGGAGATAGGAAAAACCCTTTGGAGACTAGGGCATTCTCTTGTTGCCTTCATGTTCATTAGTGACAATTTTAGCTTCGTTGTAAATAGGTGCTAAAATAGTTCTTTTTTCAAACATATTAATATTGATTTGTTGCAACACTATAATGTATGTCATTTCTAGGTCCATTTTAAACATTTTAGTTACAACCTTTCTATTTATTCTAACCCCTTCATAGTCTAACCAAAATTCTTCATTTTGCTTATGAGGAAACCCAATTTACCCAAAAATTGGGAAATATTACCAAATTTTGACCATTTTGACTTTACCAAATAAAGAAACCCATGTTTTATTTTGAAGAATCTACGCCATGAAATATCCCAACACCTTCTAGGGCACAATGATCAACATGGAGTGAAATTTGTCGTACACAATCACCAACAATCCTCCAACCTACAATATTGGGTGTGCCCTACCCTTGCATGCTTGTGCCCTACCCTTATATGGTTGTTAGCACACTCTATGAAAAAAATCTACCACATTGAAATGTCTTCTCTCCATGGATATACGTAACCCTCCCCCCAACGCATAAACCAAAAGCCAAAAAAATCTTGCAATCGAAACCTCATTAGATGCACAATATGTTGGCATCAAAGAACTCAAGAGTAAGCCAAAATATGAAAAACCCAATGAACAACACAAGCATACAATTCTAGACACCCCACACACACAAAAACACACACACACACACACACACACATATAGGTAGGTAGGTAGGTTTGTCAAGCAGAGATACAAGGGAAGAGATAGCCAACCCTTGATGTCATGTGCAATTCAATGAGCATGGCTAGTCATGCCAAGCATAAGGTGAATGGAAAATGGTAGTCAACCTCAAAAGGCATGTACAAGTAACATGTATTGGTGATCATGTCACATGTAAGGATCATGAAAGATAGTAACCAACCATTAAAGATGTAAAATTAATAAGCAATGGTCGTCTCCACTTGTCACATCACAAGCCTCCTCATCTCTCATATGTCTCAAAGCAATCAACCCACATTTAATGCATGGACACCTTATCATGCTTACTAATGCCTCCCCTATATTACATATAGTATTATTTATTTTCATGTTTGTCTTTTTCAAACCATTCCATGATGGTGCACTTAAGTAGTCATTCTGAAATTGAGATGTCATGAACATATGATGTTGTGATAAGAGCCATATATATCATATACCAAAAGTGTCAACCACATCTTAGTCTTTCTATGAATGCATGGAATCTCTTTTTGATGCAATAGATGGCTCTCTAGGGGAGGTAGATTGGTTCTAATAAAGTCAATGCTATAAGCTATTCCAGTGGCACTCGAGCTCACATACCCAAAGGTAAGCTTGAAAAAATCAAAAAAACCTATTTTAATTTTATGTGGCAAGGGCGCAATGAGTATAAAGGGAATCATTTGGTTAACTGGTAGAGGATTGCGTCTCCAAAACCCTTGGAGGGTTAGGGGTTAAAGAACATACATCTATTTGATAAAGCTCTATTAACAAATACAGTATGAAATGTCATCACAAAAGAGAGCCTATGCAAAATGATTCTTATATAGAAATACATTGCTCCAAGCATTTTCTTGGACTAGATTGGAAAATAAAGGAAGAGTATAATGAATATATCCAACCAATGGAAGGCAATGACACTAGCCTTCTTAGTCATTGGCACTAATTTAGCATGGAAAGTAGAAAATGGATCATAAGTAAGAGTGGGGGCAAGAGTAATAATGAGGTGTGGTAGAGATATATTCCTAATGAAATTATATAACACTTACAAGTAATTGGAAAATATACAGTTAATTTGATTAACAACCCAAATGGCACATCGTTATGGATTCAACGCTAGAAAAAACGTAGTGAGTCTTGGCCTAGTAGGAAATTTGGCTAAAAGATGGAATCACTTTTTAGTAGACCTCGAGAAGTCACTTATAAGATTTGTTGAAAATGTAACTATGGTCGATCTTCATAATTGTTGTTGTACTTCATCATTATGTATTTACTATAAAATTGAAAAAGAAGAAAAAGGAAATTATTTTGAAGCATGGGTTTCATGTTCTTTTCATTTGTTCATTAAGTCGGCCTCCATTAAAGGCTTCTAGGGTTTTCTTGAGTCATAAGAGTCATTGTCATATGTATTTGACCCTTCTTGGGATTTTCTATCATGTAAAGAAAAATTAGTTTGAGTCAAAATAGTCATTTTACAATTACTCGCCAAGTTGGCACTGTTTGGGGCTATTCGACCCTGTGGAAGCAGTGTATATAGAAGGAGAATTTGATATCCTAAGCATCAATTCATATCAAGTTTGACCTATAGTGGAAAGAAGACAAAAAGAAGAGTGAAGTCTATAGGAAGGAAGACAAAGTCAAGGAGAAGTGAAAAAGACAAGTTTTGGACATCTCTCTCTCTCTCTCTCTCTCTCTCTCTCTCTCGCTCTCTCTCTCGTGCGAGTTTTTCTAGGGTTTTTGGGCTATTGCAGGAGACCAGAATTTCTAATTCTACTGCAGGTCAAAATTTCAGAGTTGCAGGGGACCAAAATTCCAAATTAAGCAGATTTTGAAGGTGTTGACCCTTGTTGACTTTGGCAGAGTTTGTCTACTTGAAAGGAGGGTTTACTTGGTGATTGGAAGAGGTTTTTGTCTTTGTCAAAAGTTCTTAGATTGTATCACTTTGACTTGGTTCTATTAGAGGAAGAATTTGAGTGGGTTTTCACCTAGGAGAGGGGTTTTGCCCTGGTTGAGTGCCTACATCTTGTGTCTCATGCTCTTGTGATCTTCATGTATTTTTATTTGGTAATTGCTTGATAAAAGATAACATACTAAAGAAGTAAAGAATCCAATGCATATCACGAGTAATTATCAAGAAAAGAAGAATCAAAACCCTACCAACTACATGCATTGATTTCTCAACATGGTATCAGAGCTAAGGTGAAGAAAGGATTGTTTGAAGATCACTTTGTTGGCTATCTTTTGAAGGAAGGAATATTTGAAGGAAAGCACTCTTGAAAGAAAGTATACCTCATTAATGGAAATCTATTTGAAGATGGGACTCAAGACCCTTAAAGGTCTCTTGGAAGTAGCAAGAAGCTTTGGTATCAAGGTCATCTACAACATATCAAAAGGAGTAGAATATGGAGGACACTTTTCTGCACTTACAGGTACATTTGATGATGACAATGTTTGGATCATTAATAGTGCAGACTCAAGCCACATGACAAGAGAATGTGGACAACTTCAAACCTTATCAAAAGAATCATCATCTCATTCAATGGAACTTGGAGACAATAAGACCTATGTAGTCAAAGGCCTTGGATCTACTTCATTAGATCTAGAAGATGGTGGCTCAACAACATTCAACAACATTCTCTATGTCCCAAGTTTGAAAAAAAAATTACTTTTTATTTCTTGTCTAGAAGATAAAGGAGATAGAATTTCCTTTGTAGATGGAAAAGTTCTTGTTCGGGGAAGGGATTCTTGTATTGAAAAGGCAATGGTTATTGGGATTCATGAGGGGAGGTTGTATAGACTTCTAACACCCCCTCCTCAAGCTCTTATTCACATGGATATTAGTCCCTCTAAGCTATGGCATAGAAGGTATGGACACCTTCACTATAAAATATTGCCTTCTCTGAGTTAAATGGTAAAAGGCATCCCCAATTTGAAAGAATATTGTGAAGGAGTATGTAAGGGATGTGCCTTGGGAAAGAATACAAAGAAGCCATTTACAAGCATTGACACAAGGTCTAAAGAAGTATTAGACCTCATTCATTCTGATGTGTGTGGACCAATGGTAGATAAATATATTGGAGGCCATCTATATTATGTAATCTTCATTGATGATTACTCTCAGAAGACTTGGATTTATCTTCTCAAATCTAATGATTAAGTCTTTCAAAAGTTCAAAGAATTCAAATCAAAAGTGGAGATCTTGACAGAAAGGAAGATAAAGACCCTTAGATCTGATAATGGTGGCGAGTATACATCTAAGGAACTCATAACCCTTTGCAAGGAAGTGGGTATTAAGAGGGAGCTCATAGTTCGCTATAATCCTCAACAAAATGGAGTAGCAGAGAGAAATAATAGGACCATTGAAGAATGCATTATAATCATGATATATGACCAGGAGCTTCCAAAATTCTTATGGTGAGAAGCAGCTATAACAACAGTATAAATTCAAAATATAAGATCCTCATAGAATTCTTGAAAACATGACACCAAAAGAAGCATTTTCAGGGAAGAAGCCAAATGTAGATCATCTTTGAATATTTGGATGCCCTACCCACATTAATATTCCTAAGGATAAGAGAAAGAAGATAGATTCTACTAGTATGAAGGGTATCTTTGTCGATTATGACCTTTCATTAAAGGCTTATAGAATCTACATAAAAGAAGATTGTCAAATTGTAGTTAGCAAAGGTGTCATATTTGATGAAATTTTTGCATACAAAAAGTCCAAAGATATTCTCATTGAGTCTGATGAAAAAGGTATTCCACTCTTTGAAGAAGAGCAACATGACAAAGCACCTACAAAACAAGAAGAAGAAGGACCAATGAACCCATTCAACCTACTATCATTCCCGAAGAAAAGAAGAGGCCAACTTGGTTAAAATCCATACTTGAATATGTCTAAGGACATGGAGCAGCAAAAGGTACTTTCAAACAAAGCAAGAAACCAAAGATGTACTCTGGATATGCGACATATATGACGAAACTAATTGAAGTAGAACCAATCACATTTGATCGAGTCGTTAATCATGATGAATGGAAGAAAGCCATGCAAGAAGAATATCAATCGATCATGAAGAATGGGGTTTAGGAAATTGTTCCTAGACCTAGTGACAAAGTTGTTGTCACCTCTAAATGGATCTACAAAATCAAACATGTTGTTGACGAGAGCATAGATAAATACAAAGCAAGATTTGTTGCAAGGGGTTTCTCTCAAAAGGAAGGTGTGGAATACGAAGAAACATCTACCACTACAGCAAGGTACACTGCCATTAGATCCTTGATTTCTTTAGCAACTACAATGGGATGGAACATCCACCAAATGGATGTCAAAACGGCTTTCTTGAATGGAACCATAGATGAAGAAGTATACATTGAACAACTGGAAGCTTTTGAGCTACATAGTAGGGAATCTCGCGTCTGTGGATTGGAGAAAGCTCTATATGGCTTGAAACAAGCACCTAGAGATTGGTATGCTAGAATTGATGCCTATCTTTTAAGGATTGGATATTTCAAAAGCTCTGTAGACTCAAACCTCTGCATCAAAGTAGTAAAGAATGAACTAGTCATTATTCTATTATATGTGTGATTTATTCATTAGAGTTGTGGAGCATAGAATTCAAGAATGTAAGAAGATGTTGGCAGTTGAATTTGAAATATTATTATTTGGGCTTGGAAGTTTGGTAGAAATCTAAAGAGATATATCTTGGTTAAGCAAAATATATTATCAAGATTCTACAAAAGTTTGGTATGATGAATTCCAAGCCCATGACAACTCCAATGATCACTAACTTAAAAAAAGTTGAGAAGTTCAAACTCTAGCCCCGTTGATCCCACATGTTATCGTTAGTTAGATGGCTCGTTGATGTATTCGGTGAATACTAGACCCAATATATGTTATGTCATAAATGTTCTAAGTCAATTTCAGTTGGAGTCGTGTCATGATCATTGGATAGTTGTTAAGCATATCTTAAGGTATTTGTGTGACTATTCATCATTGCCTAAAGTATGATGGAAAGGAAATTTGATTAATAGGTTTCACCGATTCTGATTGGGGTGGTAGTGAGACAACTGGAAGAAGCACTACCAATGGTTGTTTTAGTCTGTGATCCACAATGATTTCTTGGATAAATTGTAAAAAAGGCTTAATGTTTTGAGTAGTGTTGAGGTTGAATATGTTGTTGCTTGTGAGGTTGGAAAAGAAGTGGTTTAGCTAAGGAAGCTTTTGTCATATTTGTTTGGAGGGCCCTTAGATCCCACAATTATAAATTGTAATAACCAAAGCAGCATCAAAATGTCTAAGGACCCCATGTTCCATGCTAAGACTAAGCATATTAATAATAAGTATGACTACATTAGAAGTTTGGTACAAGATGGGGTCGTGAAGCTACAATACATTCTAACATATGAACAAGTAGCTGATGTGTTGACAAAATCTCTCCCCAATAAGAAGTTTGTATATTTTAGGAGCATGCTTGGATTGGTGGATGTCTCTAGTTTGGTTGAGGGAGAGACGAGTCCCTTAGGTTGTGTGCTCGTATGATGGTACTTGGGAGGACAGCTTGGCCTAGATGGTATTGAGATCTCAGATATAGCTTGACCTAGATGATACCTAGATCGCTGTGAGGGTTGGTGTCTTGGCATGGAGGCCTAGATGGTATCTATATCTAGTTGGATTGATACCTTGGTTGTAGCCTGATGGTACCTATAGTGGCAAGTTGCCTTGATGACACCTTAGTCCTTGTTGGGTCGATACCTTGGCAGTTAGCCTAGATGGTATCTAGACCCTAGGATTGTGTATGTGGATACTCTTCTGAGAACATGTCAAATTGAGTTCAACCTTGTACCTATTTGTACAATTATGAATACCTCCCTAGTTAAGAGGGAGTGTTGAAAATGTAACTATGTTCAATCTTCAAAATTGCTATTGTACTTCATCATTATGTATTTATTGTAAAATTGAAAAAGAAGAAAAAGGAAATTATTTTGAAGGATGTGTTTCATGTGCTTTTCATGTGCTTTTCATGTGTTCATTAGGTCAAAGCCTCCATTGAAGCTTATATGGTTTTCTTGAGTTATAGGAGTCATTGTCATATGCATTTGACCCTTCTTGGGCTTTTGTATCATGTAAAGAAAAAATATTTCGAGTCAAAATAGTCATTTTACACCTCATCACCAAGTCGGCCCTGTTTAGGGCTATTTGACCCTGTGGAAGCAGTCTATATAGAAAAAGAATTCGACCTCCTTGGCATCAATTCACATCAAGTTCGAACTGCAATGGAAAGAAGACAAAAGGAAGAGAAAAGTCTAGAGGAAGGAAGATGAAGTCAAGGAGAAATGAAAAAGTCAAGTTTTGGACATCTCTCTCTCACATGTGTGAGTTTTTCTAGGGTTTCTAGGCAATTGCAAGAGGCTGAAATTTCGGATTCTACTGCAGGTCTGAATTTCAGTTGTAGGGGACCGAAATTCCAAATTAAGCAGATTTGAAGGTGTTGACCCTTGTTGACTTTGGCAAAGTTTGTCTACTTGAAAGGAGCGCTAACTTGGCAATTGGAGGAGGTTTTTGCCTTGGTCAAAAGGTCTTGGATTGTATCACTTTGACTTGGTTCTATTAGAGAAGAAGAATTTGATTGGGTTTTTCCCGGTCTTAGTGCCTACATCTTGTCTCTTGCTCTTGTGATCTTCATGTATTGTTTATTTGGTAATTGCTTGATGAAAGATGACATAATAAAGGAGTAAAGAATCCGACGCATATCACAAGTAATTATCAAGAAAAAAGGAATCGAAACCCTAACTAAATGCATCGATTCCTCAACAAGATTGACAAAATTCCTAGATGAATTACTCTAGGTTGTGAATGTAGCAGGGGGCAATTATATTGTTAGTCCTAAATACTCAGCGCTTTTCGAACAAGAACTAAGTGATGACAAATAGTAGTGACAAAAATTTGGAAACTTAAAGCTCCTCCCAAGTGTAAGTTGTTTATGTGGAGTCTTAACATGGGAAGCCCTCTAGAAAAAGGAATATAGAAGGTCCAAGCATTTATTTACTTTGCAAGTGCAATGAGGAAAACACTTCACATGTATTCTTGCATTGTAATTTTTCTCAGAAAGTTTGGGTTGATGCTAAGAAGTCTTTCGAAATACAAAACCTTTCGAAATGTGAATCCATAGATACGTTTAAATGTTTCGTTTACTCAACACGATCTAAAGTGCTACAAGGCAATCCCATTTCCAATTGTATGGGGAATGTTGATAGTGAAAAATTCTATTTTGTTTGAAGAAAAGATGATTCCCACTTTTCAAATAGTTGCTTACGTTGATGTTTTACTTGCATGTTATAAGGTTACTCCAAAAGTTAAACTACAAAGAACTCTACTTTAAGATACAAGTGGACGTATCTTTAGCATGGAAATATTTTGATGAGTTTGCCAAGGCCCATATTTTATTTGGGGATTGACTTCATTCTATATATTTCAAATACACAGAGAATCTAGGTCGAAGGTATTATAGGAGTGAACAAATAACCAAGGGGAATTCAAGGCTTTATTGTACTTACTAAAATATGTGTTTGACAAGAAGATTGATAAGATTTGAGTCATCGGTGATTCATCTATGGTCATTAATTGGATGAAAGGAAACCTCCAAATACAAAATAATTCTCTCATTTCACTAGCATAGAAATTAAAGGCAATATATAAATAATTTCTTTGGTCCAACTATACTCATATTTAGAGAGGTCACAACAAGACTTCAAATCAGCTCTCAATGGAAGGACTTCATCAAACTGAGCTTTATGGTTCTTTGAGAGAATACGAATTGACCAAACAATCTGTTTACAACTATTTTCTTTTGATGATTTCTGAAATCCTTTTAAACCTATAAGTTGTCAATACATGGGACTATTAAAGTCTATTTCTACTTCCCACTACTTGATACACAATATCTGTTATATTATGAAAGTTGTGGATCTTTATGGATGTAATTAAATATTCTAAAAGATCCATCTCTAGATGATATTATTAGGATTGTGCCTGGAGCCCTTGAATATTGTATTTTTGTTTATCTCAAATAATTTTCTTTTCATGGAAAAAAATAAACAAAATATAAAGGCCATATGATGTTCATGTTTCACAATTTCACAAGGAAATTTGGATAGCAATGAATGTTATCTGCACCAACCTAGATCCATTTGAACTATGGATCTACTAAGCGTCAAGAGCGATCAAATCTCTTTTCACTCTAAAAGATGTTTGCATCTCAAGAGATTTGATCCATCTATTGGTAGATCCAAGATTAAGATGGATCTAGATTGATTTATTATTATAATTAATTATAAATATAATTACTAATTTTATGTTTTTATTTTATTTTATTTAGTTTTAGTAATTTGACCAAGTCAAAATGTTTTATGATAATCTAATTATAATACTTTAATTTTTCTTTATTTTATCTTTATTTTTATATTAATTTGACTATCAAAATGTTATAGAGGACATTACATTACAACATTTTTACCATAATGGTTTGGAGAGCATGCTCCACACAATAATTATGTTATACAAGGCATTACATTACAACATTTTTACCATACTAATCTATTAATCTGGAGAGCACCTCTTGGCGCAATATTTATGTATACAAATATATAGTAAAACAACTATGGTTTACCATTTCTCAAATATAGTATGGCCTGGCCCAAAAGAAATGCAAATCAACATGAATTCTTTCATGGTGTGTGTAACTGCTAGAGTGTAATCACTGAACAGGAAATTTGTCCCCGTTATTTGCCATCACTGAGCAGGAAATTTGTCCAGGTTATTTGCCCGATAGATATCGCAGAGACTTGCATATGAACAATAATCCAAAGGAATTTATCATGCCAATAGAACAAAACAAAAATTGACGAAATGAAGGAAAAAATATGCCCAAAAAAATGCAGACATAACGGAGAAAAATATCCACTATCTTGTTGATCATATAAAAACATATTGATGAGCATTCACCAACTATTACCATTCCTTTCATTAGTTTCCATTCTCCCAAACAAAACAAGTTTAACAAATGCAATAGTGGATCCACATCTCATAGACTTGCAAAAGTTCTTAAGTTAAAAAAAATGACTTCAGCATTCCGAAAGAAATTGATGAGATATTTTTGGCAAGTTTAATCTTTCCAACTGATTTGTCAAATATACAGAAGAAAACCCAAGCCTCACTCTTTGTATAGATTAGCACCAATTCTATAGGAAAACTAAAACTTATGCACAGTTGAACCAATTTCCACTCTTGCACTTTAGGTATCTGTCCAATGGTAAATGGCAATTACAATGGTATTTGTCCAAGTGGTTAATGGCAATTACAATTACCAGGTTAAGAATCAAAATCCACGGTACTTAAATTAAGCCTACACGTTAGTTGCCTACAACCAAGTAGCCACTTTGATGTATACAAATTGCAATCTCAAAAAACATAGCAAGTTCCTTAATTATGTAGTCTTCAGAGAACAAAGAATAAAAGGAATCTCTTCTAGGGGGATATTTAGTCCTTTCGTAAGGCTCGTGCATACTATATAGCATAAATTTCTCCGAGCTCAGTTCTTTTTAGGAAGATTAAGAATCTCATTTATTTGGGTCTCGCAAAGAGCTATGTAACAGTGGTTCAACTCATTCTTACACATACTCGGACAAAAAGCACACCATAAAACAATTATTAATTATTTTCAAGGCAGTTTTGAGCCTCGACATGACAATGAAATGTTTGTGCACTCTAAAATTGGCATGGCCAGAAGTTAATAGATTCATGACCAAGGAAGTACATGGGAATTTTACATTCAAAGATAAAAGAGGGTAAACACAACCTCAAGGACTACAGCCAAAAAAAAAAATTCCTTGTTGCTTCTCATTCAAGAAGCAATTACAATGTATCCTGAATTTGGAATTGTGATTATCGCATCAAAATGAAAATCTAAACTACCTCATAAACCATGTACAGCGGGTATTGCATAAAATCATTTAAACCCCAAGTAGCTGGTGAATTATGGTCCCCATCACCTCGGAACTGACAGACCAAATTCTAGCAGACAAGCACAAAATACAACTGTATCAGCCCACCAAACAATGACCAAGTCAATAAAAAAAATCATAACTTCAAACAGAATTCAGGTAAGCATTTCAAATAAAAATGCCCAAAATTTTTAAATAGATATTCATTCAAGCACAGTCAAACTGAGAAAACACTAAAATAAGAACTGAAAAGTTTTCTTAGTGCAGATTGCCAGATAATAGATACAATTGATTATTAAGGCCAACAAGACTATTGTGAAAAAGGCTACATATTTCTAAACTGATTTCACTAGATCAATTCCACTTTATAAATTATGGATCAATAATGGAAAAAAAAAAATCCCCAGGCTTTCCTTCACCAAAATAAACAGGCAATGGGCAAGAAGCTGGAAAATATATCATGCACAGGGATAAATACGACGTGGGGTTAAGCCAAAAGTAAGAAAATACAGTCCCCGGTCCAGAATTCAACTATTATCTACATCAAAATCTCAAATTTGTGATTATAATGGATAAGTTATAACATGTGAGCGTCCACCTTCAGTAATAGCACATCCCGATGCAGAAAAGGATGATTCACGTGCCATCTTTGTCATCTGGGAAAAGAAGCAATGCTGGTACTTAAATCCAAGAAATCAAAACTTAACAGACCATTAAGTGTTCCAACACCCATTCTTAGTACTTCCATTATGCCAACAAATCATGGTAACATATTATTACTTGATTGCATAAGGAAATATAAGTTGACTTTACAGAACACAAACTGTATAACAGGAAAACAAAAGGTGGTATAAAGAAAAAAATTTATCAAGAACCATGATTCATCAGTCTCACCACCCAAGCAATCAAATAACAGTTAGCTTTCAAACAGCAAAAATCACAAATACTAGGCTAAAATTGGCAAAACTTCAACATCAATAATATTCAAAGAAGTCAATAATATTCAGACCAATTTTCTACGTAAAAGAAACTTTTGCATTACAACTCAAATCAAGCAAATGTCCACAATATATTCATAGCTGTTAGCACATACCCAGTATGTCCCAACAGGCCTAAATGACGTGCTAAGGATCTTGGGATTTATGTGCATGCATGTAAACGGGCTTAAAACACTTCAAATGGATCGATTCACAAGGTTTCCAACTTTCCAGTATCTAGCTCAGTAAGATCAACTCAACTTGCAAATTTAAACTTCTGCACATAATGGCTGTCATGCTTTTTAGTGAAGAACTAAAGAATTTCACCCAAAATGCTGTATAAAGCTTTATTCCTTCTTTCTTAGTTTCAAAGATTGGAAATCTATGTGAAACTTTCATGGGTTGTGAAACAGGACCATATGAAAATTAGCAAACAAGCTAATGAAGAAATCAAGGTCAAACCAAGGAAATGGTAGGTAAAACAGCACAGTGGGATTTCATAATGGGCTCGGAAAAATATTAAATGTGAATAACCCGAGTCTAGTGCCAACAGCAAATCAAACACATAACAAACACACCATTCAATGCTGCAACAAGCCATAGCTTTCATAGGTCTAAAATATGTCTCTGACAGAGCTGACCTTGAAAATGAATATACTAAGGCAAATCCCATAAAATGTTTTGCCGACAGCAGTTCACAAAGCTTGTCATGCCTCGGCAATTTCATGGTTATTTTTTTCAGGAAACAGCAAGTCTATCCTAGATTTAACAAAACCATTGTCCATATAGATTAAATTATTGCTGCAAAAAATTTACTCTTGAAATGACCCAGATAACTTCTGTCAACCAATTTGAATGTTCAAGTCCCTGCAGCAAAAGAAGAGATTAAGTTGGATCCCAAACCAGTCATTGAGTGCGACATCTTCTGAAACTTTATTTTGGGTAATTGTTTCAACAAGAAAAAGAGATGTTAATTGGCAACTAGACCTTTTGAATTTCTGTAAGCACTCTAATTATTGATGGAATTATAGCAAGTGATGTATATCATGATAAGAATCATTTGGCTATGCCCGCCCATGCAGATTGTACATAGCAGACAATTACTTGTATAGAATACACGAGCCAAACAAACCATTATTGCTCCCACTTAACAGATTACTATCACTATGTTGGAAGTGAAACTTTATGAATAGACAATCATTATTTACGATGCATGGGTCTATGGTAGTCGACATTTTTAGTGAAGTATACTCTTCAGACTATTTCACCACTATTAGCACAACCGTGCTTACCTTCAGACAACTTGAACATGTTCATCTAGACATCTTTGGCTACCATAGAGTTTGGCTAATAAAACATAATGCGTAAAACAAGCTAGTGTATGTGCTCCATTCAGTTAAGAGTAAAACCTCCAAGGCCAGAGTTATTTGCAACTTGGACAAAGATTGACACAAGGATCTGACAAAATCTCTCATAGAACAAAGTTGTAAAGTTTGGCCTGTGATAAGATCACATGAAAATTAACAATGCCGATCTATCATTAACAACATACATACAGGCCACAAAGTATCTTGGCAATGCATTTTCACACTTTGTTCAGAATAATGAAGATTGTCAATAAATTTGCTAGTTGAGAAAGATAACAATTCTAGTAATACTTTTATTTCCACAACACCCCAAAAAGCAGGCTTTATGTTTGCTTCATCTGTTCAATAATGAACATGTCATCTGCAGCTCACATTTGACAAAACCATCCGAACAAATTTTTGCCAACCATAATCCATTATTTCATCACGCAACTATACTCAAAACTACAAAATCAATAATGTTTGTACAGTATTAAAATTATGCTCGAGCAAGTAATGAGATTTCAAGCCCCATGTAACCAGTAGTTGTCTGCTTCAACTGTCATCGTGGTACTGAAAGACCAAGCTCTAGTAAACAAATAAGGTCAATGGCATCGTATCAGCACACAGAAAAGAAATGGAGAGAAATAAGTCAAAAAACATAGTTACAGTCATGGCAAAAGCAATCCAAATGACAAACAATGTATATTACAGTCATGGCAAAAGCAATCCAAATGACAAACAAAGTATATTACAGTCATGGCAAAAGCAATCCAAATGACAAACAAAGTATATTCACTCAGTCATGTGAACCCCCATATGAAATGGATAAATCAAGAATTGTCTTCCCTATGTGCTCAATCAAACCACTTAATATGATCGACAGGCAAGGATAAGTGTCAAAAATACCAAAGACCAAAATGTTCTTTTGAGCAGAAACTCCATTTTCCATATCACTAATGCAAAAGGAGAAGCTTCAGCTGCCAGATCACTAACAATAAATGCGGAAACTTCTTTTGTTGGATCCCTTTGAATTTGTGTTTCTAACATAAGGATTCCATTTCTGAATTTGAGTCTTTAACACAAAGATTCAACTTTTCTTTCAAGTTAAGGACTCCACTACTGTTTGAAACTAAGCTCGTTCCCTTTATCAAAAATTCATTTAGTGTCCAGGCTGTTGATAAGAATGTGCCAGGCATCCAACCTAGTTTCAGGCCAGCCAAAACCTAAAGTCTATTAGAGGGGATGAGAGAAGAGTGTGGACCTAACGCAAAAAATTTTAGACTTCTGTTAGCCATTTGGACATACATTAATGTCAAAAGGAGACTTAAACACATTGACAAGTAGCGAAAAATCGAAAACAAACTTCAAGGGTTAATGAAGAGATACAAAGAACTTATTTAAGAAGGAAAATCCCAAGTTCTCTCCATTGAAGCATTCACTTCTTTGAACCAAAGTACTCGATTGAAATTTGAATGAGGGTATTATTTTCTCTTAAATGAGGCATTCCTTCTCTCTGTGGATGAATTCCAGATCAAATCTACTTCAAATTATTTCAGATCGATGTTATAAATGTCAGCAAAGAACTGTTTGTCTGTTTGTCCAGAGTTTCACCTGAAAAGGCATAAATTTCCCAAAACAATGCAGATGATTTTGAGTTATATCTATTTTTTTTGCTAGTTTGTTTGATTACTGGTTTTAAGACAAATTACAAATCCATTCTTGTTGTTTTCTCAATGAAAATATATGATTAAACTACGGTTTGTGGTCCCATATAATTCACAAAAGCAGTTTCTATGAATGTATATCTCATGAGTCATAATATAATTTTGTTACATGTATGATATTACAATACACTTTTGTGTTTCAGCACTGTTAAGCATGGATAACCTGTTGAGAAATCCAAAGTGAGGCAGTTAAATGATTTCTCTTATTATGACTTTATCTTGTGATGTTTTGATTATTATTATTTGATCTTTTGAATTATCTTTTCTTATCATCAAGACTAATGCCAAGCAACAAATAGAAGAGAACACAAGATGTAGGCACGCTGCCAGGGCAAAACCCCACTCTAGGGGAAAACCCAGTCAAAATTCTTTCTTCAGTAGATTCAAGATGAGACGACCAAGACCCTTACAACTTACACTTGAGACTACCTCCACCAAGTCATCCTTGTTTGATCTTCCTTTCCATGTCATTGTATTAGCACCGAATTCTTGCCACCGAGTTTGCACCGAGATATCATCATTGTGATACCACCGAGACCTTCTCACTATGATGACATTGAAACTTTCTTATTGTGAGGACACCGAAGCCTTCTCCCTGTGATAGCATTAAACCCTTCTCATTGTGTTGGCAACGAACCTTTATCATGTGCTTGCACTGAGAGAACACCTTTTGTGCTAGAGAGATCCGAGCTTATTCTACTGTGTCATAGCACTGAAAACAATTCACTGTAATCCGCAATAGTCTCTGAGATCCGACCTTCTATGGCAACACCAAGATCATCCAAACAATTCACTATAATCCGCAATAGTCTCTGAGATCCGACCTTCTGTGGCAACATCGAGATCATGCCTTATACCCTATCCAAGCTCCTATAGTGACATTGAAAATTATCCTCCGAAATTTCTATCCGAACTTATAATCTGAGTGAAGGCCTTAGGCTAGTATATATAGTTGTCTCCATGTGTAATAGGCTGACATGACTTTGTTGAACGGTTGTGTCTTCATATGTTGAGGTCGACTTGAGTTCTGTTAAATGAAGTCGACTTACTGATGATCTATTTAAAGCCGTCTTGAAGGAGACTTGATGGAGGAGTCTTTGACCAGACAAACATATTGACTTTGACCCAAATAAATAATCCTAAAGCCTACAATGGAGGCTTGACCTATAACAATTGACCCAAGCATGAAACCCATGCTTTAACAAGTCAATTAAAATAATAATAAAATTCTTTTTGCTTCCTTTTGACAAATATATTACATTTTGACTGTACAATTATGAAGACCGAACCTAGTTACATTCTTCAACACTCCCTCTAAACTAGGGAGGTATTCATATTTACATATAATCAAAGAGATACATGGAAGATCTCAAAACACATCATATACGAAGAAGTTTAGGCACCGCAATGCCATGGACTAGATTCTTGACCAGGGCAATCTATCCATTGGTCTCTCAACAATTTAGGCACCGCAATGCCATGGACTAGATTCCTGACTAGGGAAAACTATCCGAGTGGGACTGAGATGGACTCAAGTTTTCAACCTCTCTAGGTACCATCAGGCTTACTAGCTAACCATCAACCCAAAGATCCAGGTGTGTGTCAAAGCTCAATGACCAACGCCACCCTTCCAACTTCGAGACCTAGACATCAACACAAAGTGTCAGCCAGATATCCTCCCAGGCAATGCTTCACTCGCAAAGCCTCAACACTCCTTGATCCAACAGATCAAGGATAACAAATCTCTCCCAATCAAACTGATTGGTAACCAACATGCTACCAAAACCTTCAAGAGATTCACCTATACAAACACAACCCCAATCAATAATATACTTTCACATGTACATAATCAAATTCAAACCTTCAAGGTCTTTCAAACAATTGATGTTGCTTTTCAACATAGTAAGATTATCAACCGAATCTTTGACAAAAGATTCCTCAATCATACACTTTCCTTTCCTACAATCTTTTTTCGATAGCCCTGTTCCAATCTAACCAAATGCTAGCTTTCAAAAATCAAAAGTGAACATCAAACCAAAATTACCTCTTTCTGATGGCCTTTTCTCAAATCATCTAATTCTACAACATCAACATCCTTTTCTATATGAATCCATCTCCAAGTCTTCCATTAACGAGGTTTTCCTTCTTCATCATACATATCAGGGTCTTCATAATTTCCTTATGGAGATGTCATAGCCAATCCTTTTAACATCAGATGTTGATTATCCATACTATCTATGTAGTTGTAGACACATCTTCACGAACTCTTTTTCAACTTTTGCTTTCTCGGGATCTCTATACATAGCCCCTCTTTTATAGGAACAATTGTTTCCCATCACCTCATATTCTTCATGAGGTCATATGATATGTTGATTTCATCATGTCTTTATGTAGTATGCCAAGCTTATGCCTTCATGTATCCTTCATATGGAAGAGTTCTTTATTCTTCAATCATGCTCATGAGATAGATCATTTTGCAACTAAGTGATGACATGACTTTATCTATCTATTAAAAATTATCAAATATATGCATACCTCTTCCTTCATGTGGTCATCTAAACTTCCCTTAGCAGCTTCATTTTCCATGCTTGAAGATGAAAATGCTTCAACTAAATTGTCATGTTGCACTTCTATGACACTGTACCTTCTTCCTTCTAAACTGTGGATCCCATACTAGGTGAAATGTAAACTATCTATGTAACACTTGTTTCTTTAAGTAGAGATGAACCTTTCCAACAACGATTCTAATGGAGGATCACAATGATCCTTTTCTGCAAATGCTTCTTCTAGATGACAATAAGGTGAACTGAGATCTTATCTTCCTATCTTGCTAGATGACTTGCTTCAGCCATACAAACTGCTACTTCAGCTATCCTTTTATGCTTCTAATATGATGCAATCTCAATTATTATAATGCATTTTATCATAACTGTAATGCTTCCTATCATGACTGTTGTCTTGAAAATAAACTCAATATATGAGAGACCTAGAGGTCTTTCACTTCTTCCTTCTTAGATTTCTTCTCTTTTGGTTCTTCTACTTCTTCGGTCACATGGGCTTAACTTCTTTCTTTCCTTTTCTTGTTTCCCTTCTAGAATTTGGGACAATTCCTCTTGAAGTGTCTATATTCATTACAATCATAAGACTGAATCTTAGACATGTCAATTTTCTTTTGAAACTTCTTTTGAAACTCAAATCTTCCAAACTTTCCTTTCTTCCTTGTCATAGTTGAGAATGCTTGTGTTTGTTCATTTGATCCAACATCATTCTTTGCTTTTAATCTAGTTTCTTCAATCTTATTTGATCCAACGTCATTCTTTGCTTTTAATTTAGTTTCTTAAATCTTACATAATTCCCATAGAACACTGAATGGTGTAGATTCCTTCTTTCCATACATGCTTGATACAAATTTTCCCCATTCATCTGGTAGTGCATTGAGTACACAAGTGGTCATCTCCGGATCTGACATTATTTCTCCTAGCTCTTGTAGTTGATCTCTAATTTGAGATACCTTCATGAGATATGAAGCTACCCCTTCTTCCTTTGATACTTTCATTTTGTATAATTTGGTTCTTAAAGATATTATTTCTCCAGTTGTACTTACGAAGTACAACTCTACCAACTTGTCATAGATCTCTTTCGATGTCTTCAATTCTGCTACAAAGGGAATGAGAGAATCCTTGATAGATTCAATGGGGATTCTTTGAGCTCTTATTTCTCCTTTCATAAACTTTGACAATGCTTGAGATTTTTCTTGAGGAGGCTTTGTGATGGAGCCCTTGATATAAACTCAAAAACTTCATTTTTTTGTGAGAATCAAATCTATTATCTTCTTCCATGCAAGGTAGTTTGTGTACCAACAAGTTCATTGTTCTTGCAAAAAGTAGTCATTTGATTTGTAGGTTGAGACATGAATATAAAGTACTTACTTGATAAATGAAGATGCCTTCTTGATGAGCTTTATAAGGAGCGATGGTCTTCCTTCTTCAAAATGACGGTGCTTCTTTTCTTCAATATGAGGTAGATCACTTTGATTCCTTTGATGAAGTGTTCTTCTTGCTTCCTTTGGATGATGATGTGGAATGTGGGAGACTTCCCAAGATGCTTCAAATATGTGAAGTCCTTCTTACTTTGAGATGGAGGTAGTGTCCTTGAGGTCTTCTATTCTTCTTCCAAGAGTCCTTCCTTCAAGATGACAGGGTCTTTGACATGATGACTAGATCTTCTTGATACTCTTCCTCTTATATTCGGGCCTTGTTTTTCCTTGTCACCTTAGCTCTGATACCATGTTGAGAAATCTAGGGCAACTAGATTAGGAGTGATTTCTCTAAACTTGATAATTGCTTGTTATGTTCTTTTACTTTAGCTTGATGTACTTATAATTTGCTTTTTCTTATCCTGATTATTATGGTGTTCTTATCATCAAACAGTTATTAAAACATGAAGATCAAAAGAACAAATGGACACAAGATGTAGGCTACTAGCCAGGGCCAAAACCTCTCCTAGAGAGGAAAACCCATAAGAAATTATTCTCTTCTTATAGAAACTTCAAATGACGAATTCCAAGACCTTTTAGACCCAAGACTGAGATCGCTCCAAGACCAAGTCAACCTTTCTTTAGATGACCTTCTTTTCACAAAAGTCAACACTAGTCAAACAACTTCAAACTTCATATTTCGGCATGTATTTCAAGATTTCGGCTACTGCTTCAAGTTTGCATATTTTCAACCCTTCTGTAGCAGCTGCAACTTTGAACGTGTGGGTGATAGAGACTAAATTAGGCCTTCTCTCTTCTTCACTTGGCTTGATCTTCTTTGCTTTGGTGTTCGGCCTTAAAAATATTATCTTCTAGCAACAATATTTTGACTTCTTAATGGAGAACTTCAATGTGATCTTGTAATTGCAAAAACCCTGGTTGCAACTCGCATGTGTAAGAGAAATTGACCCAAAAACTTCAAATTTGTTGTCTTCAAGCCTTTTTCTTGATCTTTAATTGCTTGTAGACTTCTTCTTCTTGTGATCGAACTTGCTTGGATGCTCTCTCTCAAACGAGGTCGAATGCTTCTTATATATAGGCTTCCTAGGAGTGTGAATTGCCCTTAATGAGGCCGACTTCTTCTTTTGCAGGCTGACTTGGTCTTGGAGGGACTTTTGACACAATTTTGACTCAAATAAATTCTTTTGACTTGATACAAAATGCTCAATAGAGCGTATTACATATATGATATAACAATGACTCGTTGACTCTATTACAAACCCTAGAAGCACACAATGGGTGCTTTGATCTAAAAATAAATTGACCTTGAGCATGAAACCCATGCTACAAAAACAACAATAATATTTTTTTCTTTCTCTTTTACATCAAATACATAAAATGAAAAATACATAAGATATTATGAAGACCGAACCTAGTTACAATTTTCAACATATTTTTCAAGTGCAATAGATTCAAGCACAATTTCTGAAACTAATAATTACTTCTAATGATATTGAATATTATCTTAGCATTTCCATATTATCATTAAGCAATTATACTTCAGAAATTCAACCATAAAATGCATTAGGACAGTAGAGATCACAATAGAACAATGATGCACAAAGACACGAGATTTTTATCTTGGGGAAACCCTATGCTAGGGAAAAACCTAGTAACCTTTTCTTAGAGAAATTGTCCAATTCAACAAGAGAAACAATCTGATATTTCCAGTCAAAATAAAGTCAAACTGACCAACAAATAAACCTAGGTCAAACCTGCCCAAGCTGAGAAATTTTGGCCTCTTGACATTTTGACTGTCCTCCACTTTCCTCAGAATTCGAATTGTTGCCTCAAATTTGCTACCTAGAAATACATAGAGAATCTTCAGTTAACTACCTCAAACTTAGTCAAACTATGCCTTAGAAACTTCGTTGATCTCTTTCCTTCACATGTGTCAACAGAGAATAGATGTGTGAGAGATACGAATTGGTGTCTTGAGGAGGAAGACAAATGGTGCATATGTAGTAGATTAGAGTGCCCCAATGGGCACGTCCCTTGGATTGGGCCGACTTAAACAATTGGAGCCAAATTGACTTTCGGAGGCAATTTGAAAATTCAAATTTTGACTTTTCCCTCTTTAATTTGGAGCTGACTTGAAAATCAAATTTATGTTTTTCTTCTCTTTTTAATTTTAGGGCTCATACAATAAATGAATACCAACCGTAGCTACAAAAATTCAACATATATAACAGATGCTCTTGAGTTGCTCCACTCCTGGGGTTTTTTGGAAAATGATGCTCCCATTCAGTAAAACATTCTCGCTCTACTCCACGCTCTAGCAACAATGTGAGAGAGAGAGAGAGAGAGAGAGAGAGATTCTACATCCTTGAAACCCTACAGTATGGTACATTAATAGATGGATAAGGAGTACCTAACCATAGAAGCTACAATTATGAAGACTTGTATATGAAAAAGATATCTAGAGACTTCATGAAAGAGGTCATAGTGAAATCAAAAGTGAAAAAATATTCAAACAAATAACATTGTTTAGATCATCATGGTTATATGGATATCAAAATATTTATGAAAAAATTTAGAGTGATTGTGTGAATATATGTTTGACTTAATGTGTCAATTGGGCATAGCTCAAGTACTTGTGAGGAATAGTTATTAACTCCCCACCCAAGATCAAATCCCACTTGGTGACATGTTTGCTCTTAACAAGTCAATTATTGATGAGCTATATATGATCTAGCCATGAATTGTTGACTAGGCCTTGTGCCTTGAAGAATCTAGGGTTTACCTTAGGTATTGTTACCACCTATATTGCAAGACAATTGTACATGTGATTTTTTGTCACATGAATCAAATTTTTGCAAGTCAACATTTTGATCCTCGCTTCCAAAAGGTTGGGATGTTGGTAGAAGGCTTCTTCAACTGTGCACCATGGAGATGTTTGGTTGACAGGGTCTCACTTCTAGGTGTTGTGCGTACTACTTATGTGGTGGTACCTAATTCTCTCTCTACATGGTTGTGTGAAACTTTGAAGTTTATAATCTTATACGATGCTTTGGTTGTGAGTGAGGCACCCTATGGTATATCCTTGGTAGATGTCATTATGGTTACCCTTGGTCTCCTTTTCTAGTGACTTTGGCTTATGGTGGGTTTTGCTAGGGATATTCACTTCTATTACCATGTACAAAATCTTTGTGGAGTATACCCTCAATGACACACAATTGGATGTGATTTATTATTTATATGCTAATGAGCCACCCCCTACATCCATTCATTAAATCTTTTGGGTGCTAACACCATTATCATGAGCCTAAGTCACCCGATTCGAGTTTGAGTACAAGTTCAGTGACATTGAAGTTCCACAAAAATTCGACAATGAATATTTAGGTAATAAAATTCGACATTAAGTTTGAGAGACTATAAAATTTGGAAATTTAAAATTTTGAAGATAATCATATTATTTTAAGGGACCACCTTCTTTAATCTCATACCATGGTAAAAAGAAAAAGTATGGCCACCACTTTAATATCATTTTTTCAAGTGGATTGATACCTTCATCAATTAAAAATAGCTTGAACTTTGTGCAATGACACATTGGACACATACAGTATTCAATGGCCAGCCTTCATTTTCCTTTATATCGTCGACGACTTAGATACATATGAAGTCGTGGGCTATGTCGTATGGGAAGCAAATGGCATACATAAACTTGAATCATTAACCCACCTTTATACATTGTATGAAATGGAGCCAATTGTATGCCACGATGGGAATAATGGGTTGCCCTCTATATTCACTCCTTTGTTGCATACGCCTACGGACTTGAAGTGGCACATATAGGTGTTTGATGGAGGTGATTTATGGACCACCTAAAGGTACAGTTCTACACTCTGCTCTTTACATTATAAAATGAGTGCATAGTCATAGGCATGCATCCAAAGATTCCCACAAAGTTATTTGAACATTGCAACCAATTCCTACTACAAAACGAGGGTTACTTATTCAGAAAAGGGGGGTTGATGGGTGGTCATACGACCATACTAAGAACCGTCCCTTTAGCCATTCCCAGCCAAGAGGTAACATTTTCTTGCAACTATCCTATGAGCCAAATAAAAGCATGTATTGAGGAGGATAACACACAAATTATAACAAACATGTAAAGATGAGCTAATCGATTTACAATGGTCAATCTAGTTGAACTGACATCTAATGGGAACCGCTTCAATATTTTACTTCACAAATCAGCCATGAGTTGGAACATGGTATGTACATTCCTTCACAAGGGACGTGGGATCTCATTCTTACTTATGTTTCTACTAAGCATGGGTAGGCATCAATATTTTACTTCACAAATCAGCCATGAGTTGGAACATGGTATGTACATTCCTTCACAAGGGACGTGGAATCTCATTCTTACTTGTGTTTCTACTAAGCATGGGTAGGCACACTATTAAAATCAATGTGGAAAAAGTCAACCTTGGGAATAAATCGACAAGGGTACGGAAATTGAAAAAGTTGTTAAAGTTGGGAGGTTTTTGAAAGAACCGCAAAAACTTGGCAAAATTTAAAAAATACAAAAATATTCATTTAAAAAAAAATAGCATCTAATGTATCCACAACATCAAATAAATGCATTGCCACATAAATATGAAAAGAAAGTTAATATATAATATGTATTATGTATAAGAAGTTTAATGCTCAGTGTTGCGAAAATCGCAATTTTATCACGATAACATCAAAAAATCGCAATTTTTTCATTTTCCCGATAATATCGCGTGATTAATTCAGTGATTTTTTCAAAAAACCGCAGTTTTTTGGGAAAAAATCTTGAATTTTATTTTTTTATTTTTTATTTATTTTTAGTTTTGTCGATTTTTTGATGAGGAGGAGGAGGAGGAGGAGGAGCAACAGGAGGAGGAGGTGACACAACCTACCCAGGCTACCCCTGTCACCAATAGAGGACGTGGTCTGCCTCTTGTAGCTCCTAGTTCTTCAGCTTCTAGAGCACAGCAGAGTCCACTGCCAACTCCACCAGCATCTACATCTAGAGGGAAAGCTATTACATTTTCTCGCAAAAGGGGCAGACGAAATCAGTAGTATTAGTTATTTGGTTCATTTCATTGTATATGACATTATGACTCATGATATGAGATACATTATTATATTTTTTGTTGATATTTTGAGGCTGAGTTGGGACTCAGGAGTCAGGACTCAGGACTCAGGACTGACTATTTAGGACATGATTCACTGTTATGTGTGATGTAGCACTAGAAATGATATTACACATCTTATATATTAGTTCTTTTATCATATTTATGTGTCAATGTATTTATTTTATGTTGTAGATGCTTTAGATATTAAAAAATTTGAAAAAAAAAGAATATTTTTTGTATTTTATGATTTTTTCCTGATTTTTATGATTTTTCCAATTTCTTCTTATTCTTTCCCCTCACTGATATTATCCCAATAACAATTTTCGCAACATTGCTAATGCTACATCACATATCAAAATAGTGAATCAAGTCCTGAATCCTGAGTCTTGACTTAATCTCAACTCTAAAGGGTCAAAATATCAACAAAAAATATAATAAATGTATATCATGATTCACCATCATGAGTCATCTACATGTCATAAAGTAATCAGTGATTGAGATCCTCTGCCCCTTTTACAAGAATCGGGAATGGCTTCGCCTTTTCCTCTAGAGGAAGAAGGTCTTGCCCCTGGGGCTACAAATGGACTATGTCTTCCTCTAGAAGCAAAAAAGGAGGTAGCCTTTGTCCTTTACTGTTGCCCATCCTAGATGGTGTTACCTCCTCCTCTGCCGCCTCTTGTTCCTGGTCCTCCTCCTCTACCTCTCCCTCCCCTGCAATTGCTACCTCCTCTACCTCCAGTGCTTCCGGATCCACCTCTAACCAATCAAGGAATGAGTCCATGACAGGCCTCTTAGTCTCAACCCTCCATCCAGCAATGGTGTCAATATGGTCCAATGAGATGGCTTCCACGTCAAGGCACAAAAAAAAATGAAAAAAAATAAAAATTGCCCATCACATAAGATGCAAACATAATTGTAATGGTTAATTTAAAACTTTAAATGCCTCTTCTCACTCACTTGAACACACTCAAATTCACTAAACAGGGGTTTGAATTTTTGAAACATGTAAACAATGTAAACGTTTGGAAGTTTTGATTCAATCTAAACAATGTTTTGATTCAAATTTCTAAGCAACAAGCAGCTAAAAACAAACTACTAGAAAGATTTTAAAAGCCATTTGTGTTACAAAGACTAAGAGAGAAATTAAAGTACATACCTAGCAGCAGCAAATTGACAGCCTGAGTCTCTCACGTTGAGAAGTGGACAAATCTCCAAATCCACACCACAAAACTAGTAAATCTCCTCCTCTTGGCCAATGGAAAACACCTCCTCTTCTCTCCACAGGGACGAATGGTAGAAAGAAGAGTGAAAAATGAGAGAAATTTTCGGCCCTTTCCCTCATTTATGCGCGGCCTGAACGGGCTCCACAATAAAATCCCAATTTTTTCCTTTTTCAAAAAATTGACAAAAAATCGGACTTTGTCGATTTTATGACTTTTTCCACACTGATTAAAATTGAGCAGATGCGGTTCCTCAAATTATTTCATTGGCTGATGTTTCTCGATGCTTGCTTATGGTAACTTATATCATTCTCTCTTCAAGGAATCAATGCTTTCATGGTGGATGGATTTAATGTTTGACTATCATACTTATTATAGTCTCATTTATGCATAATTTATGCATTGTCCACTTTGGAAGCTAATTAATCATTGTTTGAGGTAGAGATCATAAATATTATTGGAGCTAGGTCAACCACATTGAACCTTGTAAACTTCTAGCACTTTCTAGGAATATTATTTTTATCATAAGAGGTTGATCTAGAGACTCTATTTGAGAGAAGCTCCCTTGTTTCTTATGGATGGTTGGATTTAGGAGACTTCTCCCCCTGAGAGGTTAATGGCAAGTCTCTTGGAGGTGCTTGGATAACCAAAAACTTCTTATAGGTGAGGATGTTTGTATATCTTTTGCTATTATTCCATTTGTTGTTGATATAGTTGAAAATATATTTCAAGGTTTGGATCTGGTGCATTATTCCCATCTTCTATATCTTGTTATCATTAGAACTTCGTTGATAAATATGTTTATTTATCTACTCATGGGGAATTTCTCACACATGGTCCTTGATAGTTGTAATATCTTCAAATATTGGGTGGTTTCCACATATGCAACACTCTTTGCCATATTTCTGCAATACAAGCTACAAGGAAAGGGGACTTTTAGCTTGTACTTTTCAGCCATATTGACCCTTTACCATCTTTAGAATAGCTTTCCATTTGAACCTTGTTCTGACTCCATCCACCCAATGGACTAAGCATCAATTTATGGTCCTCTCATCCACTTTTATTTTTGTAACTTTTTCAAACCTTTGCTAGAAACTACCCCTCACATCACCTTGCACTTCATAGCTTTAATTTCTAGTAACGCTAATTAGGAAAGCCTCCCTTGAGTTGGAGAAGAGCTTGCCTAAAGAGCAGAGGGTTTGCGAGGTGACAATGGCCAAACTCCTAGTTACCCAAATCTATCATCTCAGTGCTTCGAGCTTTTACACATTCTAGATATAGATTGAGCGATAACATGTACCATTCTCAAAACACGGGGAAGTGCCCGAGAAGTTTCCCCAAGATATATTACTTGGGTAAATTTAAAAAAAAAAAATATATATATATATATATATATATATATATATTATTAATTTGATTTAGTGTGAAAATTTGTATATGTGTATACTTAATGAGTGAACTATCATCAAAATTGTCCTTACCATAATCAAATCAATCAACAAGTAAGATTGTTAAGATATTTATAACTATGTGAATTTTGAGGCTCTCCCTTAGGCACTATATGTTGATAACTCTTTGGTCTGCAACAGCAAGGGTTTAGCCCTAGTTGCCCATGCACCTCCTCCCTCTACGTCTTGTTCGTTGTTCAGCCCAACCATGGCATTTGATCTTATGTCTCCTCCCAATTTGTCAACTAATAATCCAGTGATTGGCTCTCCTAGAGGTGTCATTTCAAGAGTGCCATGCTTCAACAATCTTTTGCCTTTGTGAAAATCCCTCCATTTACATTCCCATTGGCTTGAAAGCTAATGACGAAAGCGGATTTCCTCAGAACTGGTAGTTTTGTTTGTAGTTTCTTTGGGTATTGGTCATGGCTTAAAGATCTTCAAACCTCGATAGCGAAAATTTGGCTATAGATGATCAAGCAAGAGGTTTTCTACCACCCTTGTGCAAAGGGTTTTTTTGTTGTTAGATTTTGACAATGTTGAAAACAAGGATCTGGTCTTTAACTCAGATTCTTGGTTTTGGGTCAATGTCAATATGTGCTTGAAACCTTGGTCTCCCTCCTTCGATCCATTGTCATAAGTCTTGTCCTCTGCTCATGTTTGGGTATGGCTTCCAAGTCCGCCACTACATCTATGGGGTTTTCCCTCTCTTTAGGCCATTAGGTCTACTTTAAGAAAGTTCCATTTTATCTCATGTGAAACTCAATGGAGAAGCATTGTTACTTATACCAAAATGTATGCGGAAATGAATCTCAATCTTGGGTTCCCAACTGAAATTAATTTGATTGGCAAAGATTTTTCCTGGACTCAAAAATTAGATTATAAGCGTGTTTCGTTGTAGTGTAGGGCATGTTTTAATACAGGCCACATAACTACTCATTGTCCAATTGGGTCAAATAATTGCAGAAAGAAACTGCAGAAATCAACTAAGTGGGTAGGTTCCACTGAGGATCATCAATTAGCTTTGCGAGATAGATCTCCTCCAGCTCCTCCTTTGCCTCTAGTAACTCCAGTTTCTCAAGAAAAACAACAAGGTCAGGTCTCTCAAAGTCCATTGAAAGTAGATCGATCCCATGGAACTTAGGCCATGAATCCCATAATAAGTCAAGCCCTTAGACAAAAAAAGTTGGGCAGATCAAGCCGATGAAGCCGAACCTTGAGAGTAGGAAGAATCCTTAACACAAGCTACTCTAGGTTTCCCTCTACCTACTTTAACAAAAATCTAGACAAAAGTAGGGAAGAAGAAGAATAAGAAATCAGTGCGAGAAATTTCTTTACATTATGTAACATGCCCAAAAGGGTCTTCCATAAATGACAATTAATTCTTACAACTTGCTGACTCAAAGACAAGCCCTAAAAGCACTCAATGAATGCTGACCTATAAATCAAATAACCTTGAGCAAGAAACCCATGCCTCAAGAATGACAATAATAATTTTATTTTTCTCTTTACATCAAATACATAAAATCATGATTACATATGTCATTATGAAGACCAAACCTAGTTACATATTTCAACAAACTCTCAATGCTTGTGTACTAAAATATCATCGAGAACAACTTACCAATAGGCTACATGCTTTACTAAAGATATGAAACTTATCAACTTTGATACGACATGAGAATTCTACGGCTCAAGCATTGATCCACAAACAAGGGATTTATAGCCCACGTGTTTCACCAACATAGATCCTTTGTGAAAGTTACATTTCTCTCTCCGTAATTGGTGCAATTCCAAGTGCAAACTTCTCTACTCCTAATCACCAATAAGCAAAGAAGACTTTGTTCTTGGTTGATTCAATGTTGGATTTACCTCACTTGAGATGGCCAAAACAAAGCTTATCAACCAATTTAAGCAGACTATGCCTTATTACTAGCAACAAATCAACCTATGTGTTCTTACATGAATGTGCAATCACCTTCAAGCTGAGTGCAAGGCTTCAAGACCTCACTGGTCTGTTTACACTACCAATTTAATGGAAGCTATGTTCCTCCAACATTCAAGTGACCATATCCATAGATAGTAGAAGAGATATGTGTATACTTTTGTTAGAGTAATAAACTTTGCTAATTGAAGGTACCCACACAGCACCCTAACTCTACCTATTCAAAGTTCAAACTTTCTTTATTGCAACTCTATGATACCAAATAAATATGTAGATATTCTCAGTTGAATGGCAATTAGTGGAAAAGAAATTCAACAATTGTTGCATAGGGAATTGAGCAATGCACCATGAGGGTCTTCTTTTAATGTGCAAAAGTAGCACTTTTCATGACATATATTTGTCCAATGCAATTAATAGATCACACACATGCGTGCGCACACACACACATATCTATGTGTGTGTGAGAGAGAGAGGGAGAGAATTGGGTCTAGCCTACGTGGTTGAGAAGGAGTATTATCCTCCCTATTACCGCTCAAACTAGTAGCGGGCCTAAGGGGGGTCCCTAAAGGGCAAATGCTAGGCCAAGGGCAACAAATGGAGACTTAGCCCATTGTCACCTCAGTTAAGGCTCCCTTCTATTTACGAACTTTCACCAATGGGAGGAGACCCAGTATGTATGGAGTCACTGATGAAGGATAAGTAAATGGATATGAGTGACCCAAATAAACCCTTTCCCATAAGAGTTTGAAGGATGGAGCTTGCCTGCTTTCTAAGCAAGGTACTACGTATTCTAGGGAAAGGAAGAGAGGATGTGAGGGTTAGGTTTATAGGATAAGACTTGTGAAGGAGTTCCCCAATCCCTAAAATCCTTGTTAGAAATGGTATCCGGTATGGTTCTTGAAGAATGGTCTTTCAAAGGAGCGGGACCACACGGGGCCAAGTGGACCTGATCTAGGGTATGAGGAAAGTATGTAGCAACCAATGATATTCTTACCCTAGACAAGGTGGGGGAAAGGATCAAAGAAAGAATTTCACTTGAAGATGTTGTTTTGACCAAATGAAGTACTAGCCTTAGTGATGGTAGGGCAAGTTTTGATCCTGGAGCTAGGGCTTGGCTTTTCTCCCAACTCCACCATCAAAATTGGAGAGCTTGAAGAAAGCCCAGCGCAAGAGACCCTAGGAGATCGAATTTTTTGGAAGTCTAGCTTGTCGAGAAATTGATGCCCTAAGTACCCCAACTTGGCTAGACCTCGAAGGAGGTGAAAGAATATGATTTTTAGCGACCGCCCTTGATAGATCAGTACCTTAATCTTTGGGAGAATTGAGTCTATGATGAATATGAGTAGGATTTCTTGGTTCGCAATCAAGGAGGCCTCAAGATATCTTCACTTGCCTTCTAGGTCAAGAAAAAGCAGCCTTGCAGCGTTTATACTTCAATGTGCAAAGGGAATCGCTTATCAAGGTCAAATTCTTTGATAGAATTACCCCTAGGAGTTTTTGTTCACATGACGTGGCCCATACATTGAAGGATTCTATAATAGAGACAAATTCCGCAAATTTAAGCATCGAACGCATGCAGCAATTAGCCTTAGAACAACGAAAATCCTAGTCCAACATATATGACAAAAGTAAACAAGAATAACATCAAAAACACGTACTTACATGTAATAGAGTATATCCAACCATTCATAATTGACAATAGAGAAGCTACAAGAGAAGATAGACCAATATCCACACATCAAAACTCATCCATAAAGCTCTAAATCATCCTCTAGAAAAAGTGTGAAAATCCCAAGGGAGAGATAAGAGATCCAAAACCAAAGTGACGATGAGAAATGAACTCATCTCACTTGTATTTATACACAACTTAGGAGTTCGAATTATCCTCATTGGCCTATATAAGCCCCAAAAATAAAATAATGTTTTAATAATCCGACTTTTGGTGACAAGCCCACCAAACTAGCTCATAAATGAAAAAGTAAGCCTCTCAAGAGGTAAAATGATAATCTATGCATGTTGTAGGGCCCTCTAAGAGGCCTAATGAGGTCCATGGGTGCCATAATGAAGAGTAGGACCCTCAAAAGCAGTGGACAAGGGGTTGGCCCCTTATATTAACCTGTGGTGCTCCAAATGACATGTGAGGGCACACAAGTGTCCTCATGGGTCTCCAAACAATCGAAGATGCATGTAGATTGCCTGCAAGTGTTAGAGTGATGGTGTAGGTGATGCCACATCATCGTGCAAGTCCTCGATCATTTGCCAAGTGTATGGTGCAAATCTGGGGCGAGCTGGGCATGATGGATCAGGTGCATCTTCCTTGTCCAATAAGTGAACCATGAGCAATCTCTGAATGGTTGTGGGGATCCATGGAGTGTTATCTGCTGTTGTGGAAGCCCATGGCTCTCAACCCACACCTTGCATGTGCCAATGTAGCCCTATGGAGGATTAGGACCCCATATAGGGAGACCAAACCCAAGATGGAGACCATCTGCAATCCTGCATAAGATCCAATGCATCCCCTAGCTTTCCAGTGCAACAAGTCATTAGAGAAATCGAGTAAATGAGCTTACCAATCATGGACCACAGGTGGGGACTTCATAATGGCCTGCCCTTCTATAATGGGCTTTGATATGTGCCAATGTCTCCTAAACTCCAAATGGGGTTAACCAATAATCCTATTAGATGGCTTCTACTTCTAAAGGGGATAATATGGTCAAGGTACATCCTTCAAAAGGTGGTGGCATGTGACAAATAGGTGAATGAAATAGGGGATGAGGAGGGGCAGCCCTGGGTCACATGTTGGGGTACAAGGGTAGATAATAAGAGGGAAGCCCACACTTGGGTTTATAATGTGTAGGAGGGAGCAATTGTGGAACATGAGGTGCCCCGGCCTTGATTTTTCCACCCTTCTTTATATGTGTTTTGCCTTTTTATGATTTACTTTGATTAACTGCTCGGGGCTAAAGGGGTAAGAGCATGATGTATAAAATATAGCAGTGAATATCCCCCTTCTAAGGTGGGGCGGTTCATTGCCCACCAAGGGTTGGGACAATCATGGGTTCCTATATGATGAAGGAGGCTCATAGAACCTGTAGGAACCAGGGTGATGGCCATGATGATGGGGTAGAGCATGTATTTGCTTTTGCCCGCATGCTAAATGTATTTGTTCCGGCGATATTTTGCATTTTGTGGTACATTTCCTGTTGAATGTGGCCATATATGCTTTTATCTTTCCTTTTAGCTGCATCAACCTCTGGCCTTCATTCCAGGCCATGACCCAAGGTGCAGGCAAGGGGAAGGGGCATGCTAACCCTATGTGGACACAATGGACGAATGTGGACCCAGGTGGGAGAAATGATGAATGGGGTAATAATGAATGGAAAAAAGGTAATATAAGCGGATAAGGGAGCGGGACCACACAACCAAAATCGGGGTTTCCCATGAAATACCATCCCTAGAGCCAAATGGTCAATAAAAGAGATCCCACAGGACTAGAATCCAAGGTTAATACCTAAAAGGGGTCTAGGGGACAAGAGCAAAGACCTAGGCCATTCCTTCTGCTGAATCCCCCCATTAATCTATGCCCAGAAGTGTCCATGATAAGCAAACTACACTACTCAATTTCCAAATGACAAGGTGTACCTTTAGGTTCGGGAGGCCTACCTTCAAACATATGATCATGGTAGATGAGCGAGGGACCACATGGCTGGCTCAGGTGGCGGAGAAATGGCACAATGAGTTAGCTAGTGGCTGCAAGGTGTTGTTGGCTACCGGCTAAGGACCATCTTGGAGAAAAAAAATCTCCTAGGGATATTACCCACAAACTGGTGGGTAACGCTCTCCTCACACGATCAATTCCTACAAGTTATATGTTGTGCATGAATAAGTATATTGTTGTATCAGGCTTGACCTTCGAAGAATCTGATTTACCTTGGGTACCATCCTCAAAATGAAGGGAAGTGCTTGGTGGGTTTCCCCAAGATATGTATTTCATGAGAAAAAAATAGATACACCAATGTAGGGTAGTAGGTACCTAATAGAATTTACCCACTAATGTCTTTGAACCAAGGGAGTGTGAGCAACCAATGTTTCAACTTGTCTTTATTCTACAAATTGATCATCATGCTTGTGGCCTTGAAGGAGTCAAAGGGCATTGTGCGATCTCACTCAAACATATGGTTGGAGGTCACCATGCTCACAAGCTTGAGGCGAGTTATTGGGTTGTAGTTTGTTATGGCACAATCTGACCCAATTTGTGTTGCTACTATGGGGAACGAATTAGCAAGCATGTGTGGTCATGTTGTGGTAAGAAAAAATGCAAATAGACACAACATAGAGAGCAAGTGAGAGATTACACACACTAGCAACCAAATGAACCCGTAACTATATGCCAAATGACAATACCAAGGTTGCATGTGCATTCAATCACTAAACCCCACAATTCCATCAACAAAAGAATGAATTGTGAATTCAAAGAGGCAATTTAGGATTCAATTTTAATGTTGTGGGTGATTATATGTGCAAAAGTGTTGTAAGCGATGGATTTGAGGAATAAGAAATCACACCAATTTGCAGCAATTACATACAAAAATTCACCAACTAAAGTAAGCACATAATATTTAGGCAAACGGATTTGACACTAGAAACCCAAATGACACAACTCACATTCAAAGGGGGTGTTATTTTACCCAAGAAATTGTTGCAAAGGTGAAATAAACTCTCTTGCATAGAAAGATTGTGTCATTTGCTAACTAGCAATGCCTTACAAATTTATGTAGCTTAGAAACAACCTTTGTTCGTGCATGTACAAGCTCAATATCTCTTTTGTCCTCTAAGCTTCGAGCAAGTTTTTTCTTCCCCAACCATCATTCTCCAGCTAGTGCCCTTCTTCCCCAGCAACATTTGTTTTCCATCTCTCATGCTCTGTCCTTTGTCTATAGCATCAATCCTTTAATAGGGTTGCCTTTGAAGGCCAACCATCAAGATGATCCAATTCATCTTTTGTGGCTTTGGCTTTTGGACATTTAATTCAAACATTATAAGATCAAATTTTCTATTACAAAGTTTAAAAATGAGAGACTATTCGAAGGCTCCATTTCAGATCACACCTTCCCATTCATAGGCTTTTGGTCCCCAAAGGCTTCAACTCGATTCTTTATCCTCTTCAGTACAACTGGATGCTTGCTTCCTCTATTGCCATGGATCAAAACAATCTCTAGGATGTCATGGAGCCTTAAAGAACACTGCCAAGTCATCTCTTTGTATCCATCTCAGAAAGATCTCCAAGAAGGGGTGCTTCCACTGCAGGAAGGAAGATAAGAGCTAATTAGGGCTTGTCTTTGGCATAAGCATATTGTCCACTTTATTGTTGAATATGCCATCTTCTATTGCTAGAGGTTCTTAGAGAATGATTACTCCTTCCTTCCCCTTACCTTTCAATCTCCAAACTTTTCTTTTAGTTATGCATTCGTGGGATGAAGTTCCAAATGAAGTCGCCAACACTTGGCTTCCCAATGTCCACTCAACTTGCACTGCTAGCAAAAATTCTTGTTATTGCGAGGATTGTTTGGCACTCTCTTTTTGTTTGTGTTCCTCTAACTTGCGACTATCTTGGGGAAATTTCTTGCCATTCTTCCCACTAAAAAAACATAACTAGCATGCCAATAAGCATCATCCTTGTGGTCGCTCTTCGTACAACAAAAACAAACCAAAGATGCCTTGACATACTACCTCTTTCATTTATGCTTGTGCATGTCAACTTCTTTGTTTGGCCCCTAAAGTTTGGGTGCACATTTTGGTGGTGAAAGCATCTCTTTGCTACCCTCACTCAAGCTTCTACAAGAATATTATAACAATTTGTTGCCCACTCCATTTTTAATTGCCTTTTCTTCAATAGAAATGACTTCTTCCTTGGTTCATCTTGCCTCGACAATGTTTATCTTGGTGGTCTTAGCTTGATCCAAGCATTTACTTGCTTCTTCTACTCCATCAAAACATAGGTCTTCATGATTGACTCTATGATCAACTACAATAGGGTGTATAATCCCTTGGCTTCTCTTGCTTAGCCCTTAGCCATTACAGCCCATTTGTCTCATGAGTTTGACACTAAAACCTCTAGTATGATTTTCAGAATCACCAAAGGTTTCTTGAAAAACAAAATGAGACTATGCTTGTTTCAATCATGGTGTTGGCTTCTACAAAAGCAATGGGAAGTGTTTGTTGCACTTCCTTGGTCTCTGGGATAGCTACCTACAACTTGGAAAATGTCTCAAGCTCCTTTCAAACTCTCTTTTTCATTGCCTTACCCATAATGAATTTGTTTCTCCTCAAAGTGGTATAGCTACTTCAATGTCACAAATTACCACTCTGATACCAATATGATCCATAAATGAGGGACTTATAACCCACACGCTTCACCAATACAAAGCTTCTACAGAAACTATATTTTGCTCTTTATTTGTGGTGCAATTTTGGGTGCAAATTTTTATGTTGTTAATCAACAACAAGCAGAAAAGACTAGTTCCACTTGATTTAATTACCTCACTTGTGTTGGCTAAACCAAAGATTATCAACTAATTCAAGTAGACTATGCCTTAATCACCAACAATAGATCAGCGTATGTGTTATTACATGAATGTACAATCACCTTCACGTTGAGTGCAAGGTTTCAAGAATTCATCGGTATGTCTGCACTACCAAATTTATAGAAGGCTTTTTTCCCTAAGCGTTCAATTGGACACATCCTTGCACATCAATAAATGGAGAAATATATGTATACTTTATCCAAAGTAGTAAACTTTTTTGATTGAAGGTGCCAACACAACACCCAAACTCTACTAAAAAGGTCTAAACTCTAATGATTTCAATTTTGTAATACCAAATTAAATTGATGTTCTACAGGATTATTGCCAACTGAATGCCAATTGGTTGAAAAACAATTCAACTCATATTGTGTGAAGGAATTGAATAACTTACTTTGTGGCTCTTCTTTTAATGCATGAACACAACACTCTTCATGACATATAATTTCCCAATGCAATTACTGGATCTCACAAACACACACACACACATGCCCAATCAACTAAATAGACACACCAACACATGGCTGTAGGTGCCCAATAGAAACTACCCACCAACATTTCCAATACAAGGGAATGTGGGCAACATGCATTTTAACTTGTCTTTAATCTACATATTAATCATCATGTTCCTGGCCTTTGAAGAATTGAAAGGGAAATTGTGGGTTCTCTCTCAAACATATGGCTAGAGGTCACCAATACATGCTTGAGGCAAGTTATAAGGTTGTAGCTTGCTATGGCACAACCAACCCAATTCATGTTGATATAGCCAAGAACAAACTAGCAACTAGCAAACATATGTGTGTTCATTGTTGTGGTAAGCAATAACGCAAATAGACCCAATGTAGAGGGCGAGTGAGAGATTACACACACAACAATCAAAAAACCCATAATTAAATGCCCACTGACAAGTAATGAGGTTGTATGTGCATTTAATCACTAAACCCTACAATTCCATCAAGAAAAGAATGAACTATCGAATTTGAAGATGCAATTTGGGGATCAATTTTAATGTTGTGGGTGATTACATTTGCAAAAGTGTTTTAGTAGGTAGAGCTTTAAACTTTTAAGCAATAAGAAATCACACTAGTTTGAAACAATTACACATACAATTTCATCCACTAAAGGCAAGCAAACAACATTTAGACATAAATTTTACCCTAGACACCAAAATGGGAAACCAACATTCAATGGGGATGATATTTTACTCGAGAAATTGTAACAAAGGTAAGCTACACTCTCTAACACATAAAAATCATGTATTTTGACTCACTAGCAATGTCTTGTAGATATCCATGGCTCGAGATCAACCTTTGCTCGTGCATGGATGGGCTGAATATCTTCTTCATCCTCTGATCTTTCATGTAGCTTTCTTCTTCTGATGCCCCATTTTTGTGTGAGTGCCTTTCTTCTTACCAAGCTACATTTGCTTTTCATCTCTCTTCCTTTCTTTTGTCCCTAACAATATTATTTTTATAGAGCTTCCTTGGAAGGCCAACCATCAAGATGATTTGCTTCATCTGCCATGGTTTTTGCTTTTGGAGATTTAATTAAAACTTTGCAAAATTAATTTTATTTATTACAAAGTTCAAAAATTAGAGACTATTCAATGACATCCATTTCAAAGCAATCACCCATTTAAATCAATAGAATAGCTCAATGCTAAACACCATTCATTGCAAATCACACGTTGATGTCTAGGTCAGCACACAAATCTTGACATTGCATTGCTTTTTAACCTAGCTAGTTGCAACTTCAACATCAAAAAAAGAAATTATTTAAATTAAAGATTATTTAAGATAAATATTCAAGGTTCCACCATAGATTATCATAAACAATTTGCACAAGAAAAATCACAAAACAGTAGATGAACTCATAGATTACCAAAAAGCTAATTGTGTTAACTAAAAAACTACAATAGTATCGTTGATTTACATAGAGAACATGTATGCCTTCAACAACATAAAATCTAAACCTTTACAACCCCACTAGCCTGAACAACACTAATTATAGCTCTCAAACTAACATTAATTTTTTAAAGGCAATTTGGCTTATTGACCTCTCCTAAAAGTCAACACTTTGTTGATAACATTATCTCATTCAATGGACTAACCTATTATAGTGATCAACCTCAAACACAAAAGGCTATTAGATATATATAGTTAGTTGGTTGGTGATCAAAATATACTTTTCCAATGATCAACACTACCAGGTAATCAAGATACTTCCCAATTAAATGAATGATCAAAGTTGACTTGATCGTGTTCACTAATCCTCACTAATTCAACATTAGATGCCAACTCAATAATACTAAGCCATGTCTTATTTTTCACCCCTATGTATCTAGTATCAGCGTTCAACCTTCTAAACGTTATCACTCCTAGATGTTCGAGCTCACCCTAGACTTAGGGGTGTTCAACTAACTTGCACTAGCTCTAGTTGTGCCTACACTAAGTTACATTATCACTCATTGGTATTTCCCACCCTCCATTGTCTCTAATGCGCTCTTGTTTTCTATTACATTTTCCACCACTCCCTCTTCGTGGAAAAACACTCTCTCTCATACTAAGCATCACTCTAAACTTTTGAAATTTGTCTTTTCTCATAGGCTTAGTAAGGATATTGACTAACTATTAGGTCATTTTACAATATTGCAATTGAAATTGCTCTTCTTCTTGTAGTTGCCTCAAGTAGTGGCTATGAATATGCTTATCATGGTAATATAAAACTATGTTCTTTAACTTCTTTCCATGTCATATAACCCCTTGACTATCACAAAAGATGATCGCAGGTTTCTTCTACTCTACACCAATGTCCTCAAGTAGCCTTCTCATCCACACTCCGTCGTATGCTACATTTAATACTCCTTTGTACTCTACTTCTATTGAACACAAGGTAATTATGTGTTGCCTTTTGTTACTCCAACACACCATTGTTAAACCAATATAAAAAGCAAAATCAATGTGGATTTCTCAACATCCATACATCTAGCCTAGTCAAAACTTGTGAATCCAACTAATGCTAAACCATTGCTATTATGGGAATATTCGAATTATCAACTCAATGTGCCCTTAAAGGCTTAATATACTCAGTATCCTCTTAACTACATTCAAATGACTAACTTTGGGCTCTACAACGTATCTTGAGACTCTACTCCAACCACATATAGCTTATATCAAGTCAAATAATGATCAAATAAATTAGCTCCGTACTAATTGCATCTACTAAGCTGCACTCACTAACTTCCTTGCTTCATCCTTTGTGAGTTGTATGCTTCCTTTCCATGTGCTTCCTCATAGCTTTGTGGTTCCTCCTTGCTCAATTTGTTTTCATTAGTGCATAGTTTAATAACCTTTTTTTTTCGTGTAACCAAGCACCCCACCCTCTAGCCCGTGGGCAAGGGCAAGATATTCTTGAGCGCTCAAGGTCATACAACAACAAGGCTCCAAGCCATTACAACAATATACTCAACATGTCACTTGCACGAACTGAACCAAGGTGGGGAGGATATAATCATTCCTCTCAACCACCCCAAATAAACTCAATTGATTGCATAGTTCAATAACTATAGTCATGCACTTCTCAAATTCACTTTTTCCTTCCATGCACTCCCCAAGAGCTTTTGGCTTCTATTCTTCACCGTATCAACATTCCAATTTCCAATCCTAATTCTTCAAGTCCCTTAATTTAACATTTAAGTGTCCTGCATGTTGGTTTGAAACTTTTTCCTTCAAATTTGTTTTTGAACTTTAAGTCATCAAGTTCCAAATAAAGTGTTTCATGTTCTCCATTAGCAATGACAAGTTCACTCATATTTGTGCTTCCTTCATTAAAGATGCATTGTGCTTCTTAACAAGTTTTCTATCTTTAGATTCCCACAATGGATGCACCTTCAATTGTTTCTCATAGCTAATAAACATACTCTAGCACCCTCTATCAACAAATTTTGAATTGCATTGTTCCTTTGGTACATACACACTCCCAAACATCTGCAAATGTGACATTATTAGCATGCATCCTCTCCAAGCTTCTTCAAGAGTTATGTTCCAAACAACTTTGGTTGGACTTAAATTAATCCAATATACAGCACAATTGCAAGCTTATGCCCAAAATTTCACACCAACTTTTTATATTTATCATATAATGCACCATGTCCCACATGAGAACTAATTCACTCTATAACTCAATTTTGCTCAAGTATTAATAGTAATGACCTACTTGAGAATGCCATGCTCCCTACAATAACTTTAGAACTCATTGGATTTGCATTCTCAAATCTCCCTATTATGAAATATGTGTCTTTAATGATTTCCTGCTCCATTTCTCAACTACAACTTTAAATTCTAAGAAAACATTCAACGGCATCAAACTTTTGTGCCAAGAAATAGATCCAACCTTTTGATTATAGTCATCTATAGAAGCGATTAAATATAGCTCACCATTCATTGACAATCGACTCACCAATCCACATAAGTTAGTAAGCATGAACTCTAGAATTGATTGCTTTTCCTTTTTAGAACAATTCACACGTTTGCTTGCCCAAGATACAAGCTTCATAGAGCATAGAAGGATTTCGTGTTTGTGGAAAGCCATTAGCCATATTTTGTTTATGTTGCACCTGCAAACTCTAAAAATTAAGATGACCATACCTCAACTGTTACAATATGCTATAATTGATGATTGTTTCCATCTCACATTCTCCATACATCTTTGCATGTAAACTGAACATGCCATCCTCTGTTAGAAAATCGAAAAGGCAAAAAGATTTTCTTATACTTGATAATTACTTGTGATGTTCTTGACTTCTTATTAAGTTATCTTTATATCTTCTTGCCGAAGCAAAAGCACATAAAACAATGGACACCATATATAGGCACTATGTCAGGGCAAAACCCCCTTCGAGGGGAAAACCCAGTAAAAATTATCTTCCTTTCAATAGTATTCTTTGAGACTCTACGCCCGAGATAAAGAACAAACCTTCCCTCCACACCAAGTAAGCCTCCCAGATCTTCGGCCTCTTTTCCAACAACTTCGACTATGTAGCAGCGTTCGGCATCAGTGAAACTTGGAAGACTTCGATCTCCCAAATTAGGGCACGAAACAGAGAGAGAGAGGCACCAAAATTTTGTTTTTCTTCTTCTCCTTAGACTCCACCCAACTCGCACTTCCTTTGGCTTCCTTAAACCCACTTCACGCTTCTTCAGCTTCCTTAGAGATATCAAACTAGCTTGAGATGAGATACTCCAAATGAATTGGACTTGCTTCTATTTATAAGCTTCAAGGGAGGTCGAATTGATGTCCTTAGGCCAACTTGATCTCTTCTAGGCTGAATTGGTGTGGAGGATACATAAATTACATTTGACTCAATACTAAACCTTTTTACATGATTCAAAAGCCCAAGAAGGGTCTCTTTAAAAGTACAATGACTCTATTGACTCAGAATAAATCCTAGAAGTCCTCAATGGGGACTTTGACCTAAAACATGATGACCCAAGCATGAAACCCATGCTTTAATATCAGTAATAATAATAATAATAATAATAATAATTTTCTTTATTCTTTTGACAAGTACATTACAAGATGACTCAAATACATTAAATGAAGACCAAACCTAGTTACATTTTTCAACACTCCCTCTTAACTAGGGAGGTATTCATAATATACAAATATAATGGAAGATCTCAAACTATATGAACAATGAAGAACTTTAGACACCGCAATGCCATGGACTAGATTCCTGACCAGGGCAATCTATCCATTGGTCTCTCATCAATTTAGGCACTGCAATGCCACAAACTAGATCCCTGACCAGGGCAATCTGTCCATTGGTCTCTCAACAATTTAGGCACCGCAAAGCCACGGACTAGATTCTTGACCATGGCAATCTATCCGAATGGGAATAAGATGGACTCGAGCTTTCAGCCTCTCTAGGTACCATCAAGCTTACTTGCTAACCATCAACCTAGAAATCCAAGTGCGTGTCAGAGCTCAATGACCAATGCCACCTTTCCAACTTCAAGACCTAGACATCAACACAAAGTGTCAGCCAGATGTCCTCCCAAGCAATGCTTCACTCACAAAGCCTCAACACCCCTTGATCCAGCAAATCAAGGACCACAAATCTCTCCCGATCAAACTGATCAGTAACCAACATGCTATCAAAAACCTTCAAGAGATTCACCTATACAAACAAAACCCCAATCAATAATATACTTTCACATGTACATAATCAAATACAAACCTTCAGGGTCTTTTAGACAACAAATGTTGTTTCTCAACACGGTAAGACTATCAACCGAATCTTTGACAGAAGATTCCTTAATCATACACTTTCCTTTCCTACTTCACATGCAGCAACATATCCTTCATTCTCCAATCAAAATTATGTTATGCCCTCCCTCTCAACAAGGGAGCTTTCCTTTATCCAGGCTCCCTCTTAATCTAGGGAGATCAACTTCTTTACTTCGACATCAGAGAATCTTTTTTGGCTTCCAACCATTTCATCAGAATTGTGATCATCCACATCATGCTTATCAACGAACATCTTCACCATATTGAAGATTGTGTACCTGCACAACTTAAATAGCAAGTACAACCAAAACTATAGAAGCATGAAGTTAGCCATATCAGAATTACAGAAGCATTTCAACCTTACATATCAGATACCAAAACAAACAAGAGACACATACTCTTTCAACACGTTACTAGGGACTTAGTCATAAACCCTAGACTACTTCATAACAACTTTCATTACATCTAGGATTTCAATGTTTCTTCCAAAGGTATGACATACCTTTCCTCATAGCAAACCCTAGAAACAATTCAAACAAATATAGATCATCAAAGCATCTAACAACTTTCAGAATTCATATGTTAGACTCCTTACTAGGGTTTCGCACAAATCCTAGATTTCATACATGGGAGTTAATCAATCAAAGCCATTCACAACTTAGTTATCAACATGACTAGCTTCCACTAAGATTAGTTGCAAACCCTAGATTTTTCAATCAAACATTAATCACAACTAAAATTCATATTTCAACGATCTTACAAAAATCTCAAATTATCAAATTGTCATCAGAGATTTTTACTTCTACTAAGGTTTAACTCCAAAACACTAGAATTTCACAAATACTATCATCCTAGAGAAACAAACATTGACTAGGGCTTAGTTCCAAACCCTAGGATTCATGATCACCGATAAACAGCTCAAACTCATACATCTAGGACTTCATCATCATGCATAGGCATTTCATGTCATGTGTTAGTCAGACCCAACTTCCCAAGTATCAACAAGAGTTCGACAAACAAACTTGATTAGACTAGGGATTGATCGAACAAATGCACATTCCAAGGAAATCATTTCTAAGACATTATAAGGGTCTTGCTCACACATTCCACCAAACCCTAATGAGTTAGGGTTTCAATATAAGAACATAGCAAACCCAAAATTACCAAAACTTCAAAGGTTCAAGATTTTTAGACTTTATCATTCAACCCTATGTTAGGTTTTCTTGATCATAACGAAAATCCCAAACATGACATCATCAATTAAGACTTCAAATATCATTTCTCAATAACCCTAAGCAATTTTAGGGTTTTAGTCATTCACATTAGCATACCCTTAGGTTAGGGTTTTCCAGAGAACCTGTCTAGGGTTATATAAAATCAGTTAAGAATATGAGTGGGGTACATTTATCAAGTGATGAATCACCCAAAACAAGAATCGCTATGGTTCAATATAGCTAGACATAACAATGTTAGTAATAAATAATGAATAAACATTTATTATAATTAAACTAATGTTTTGTAGTTTAAGGCATAACTTTGTTTCTTGACAAACCTTATCTTGGGTGGCTATCTTCAAACTCCTTGAGGATATCGCAGATGTTTTCCTAATCAAGACAATAGAGGGGGAATGGTGATTAGTATTAATATAATTAAAACTTAAACAAGTACATGAAACCAAACACTGAAAGGAAATGAGATACTTATCTTTGAGAGATGTTGGGGGAGCCCTCCAAAGCTTGAGGGATACCTATAAACTTATCAAAACAAAAGAAAATGTCTTTTCCAAAAATCATGTTAAAACCTATAAATTCTAAAACATCAAAAATATAAAATAGGACATCTAAGACTAAAAGCAAAGGACTTAGTAGTGTGAGTCCCTTATGTCAGATTCTTTGGGTTTGGCTTTCTTTGGATCTTCTTCTTCAACAATGTTAGCATGATCTCTTTCTCTCTTCTTATTTCTTGGATTGTCGGGACAGCCACCCTTGTAATGACCCTTCTTATGCCATTGATAGCATTTTACCTTGGACATGTCAACTTTCTTCCTTGGTCCTTTCGATTTCTTTCCTTTATGTTGAGCAATGTAGGCATTTAAAACATCTTCAGAATTGGCAACTAATGAGATCCTTAATTCTTCCTGACTGCAAGCAATCCATAGTTCTTCAAAAGTGGGAGCTTCCTTCCAACTGTTAAGTCCTGCAGCAAATGCACCCCAAGTAGGTGGCAATCCTAATAGAGCAGTGATCACGAGTTCTTTGTCTGGAACAATTTCATCAATGGCCAAAAGATCATCTATGATTCTTGCTATCTTCACAAAGAAGGAGGCCCCTATGTCTTCTTTAGTCATTTTTGTGGTCCTTAGCTCATTCTTCAAACTTGCTACTTGACCAATGTTCCTAATAGTGAATAACTTTGACAGGGCTTCATACATTTCCTGAGCATGATCGATGTTGGCTATGAACACCACAAGGTTGTCCTTTATTCCTTCTACCATTAGAGTCATGGCCACCAATTCTAGTTCCCTGAACTTTACTTTGTCAGCGTCACTGGAGTCTTTTGTAGGTTTCTTTACTTTTCCTTTGACCAAGTCTAGAACCTTGTTCTTTTCAAGGATGAGGTCAATCCTCTTTTTCCAATACCTGTGGTTAGAGGCTCCTTCAAGTTTGCTTTCTCCCTTAATCGTATTAGACATTGTCTTTGAAGATGGTAAACTTCTTTCCTTGAATAACCCTTTTGAATGATTCCTTGATTAAGTGCTTGAAACTACCCTTTTCTTCTTTCTTGACCAAAGCTCTGATACTATGTTAGAAAATTAGAAAGGCAAAAAGATTTTATTATACTTAATAATTACTTATGATGTTCTCGACTTCTTATTAAGTTATCTTTATATCTTCTTTCTTTAGTTCATCCAGCAACTACCAAAGCGAAAGAACATAAAACAACAGACACCAGATATAGGCACTAGGTCAAGGAAAACCCCCTTCGATGGGAAATCCCAGTCAAAATTCTCTTCCTTTCAATAGTATTCTTTGAGACTGTTCACCCTAGACAAAGACCAAACCTTCCCTCCGCACCAAGTCAACCTCCCGGACCTTAGACCTCTTTTCCAACAACTTCAACTATGTAGCAGCTTCCAGCATCAGTGAAACTTGGAAGGCTTCGATCTCCCAAATTAGGGCACAAAACAGAGAGAGAGAGAGAGAGGCACCAAAATTTCGTTTTTCTTCTTCTCCTTAAACTCCACCCAACTCACACTTCCTTTGGCTTCTTTAGACCCACTTCGCACTTTCTAGCTTCCTTAGAGATATCAAACTAGAGAGATGAGATACTCCAAATGAATTCGACTTGCTTCTATTTATAAGCTTCAAGGGAGATCAAATTGATGTCCTTAGGCCGACTTGGTGTGGACGATACATAAATTACATTTGACTCAATAGTAAACTTTTTTACATGATTCAAAAGCCAAAGAAGGGTCTCTTTAAAAGTACAATGACTGGATTGACTCACGATAAATCCTAGAAGTCCTCAATGGGGACTTTGACCTAAAACATGATGACCCAAGCATGAAACCCATGCTTTAATAAGTCATAATAATAATAATAATAATTCTTTTCTTTATTCTTTTGACAAGTACATTACAATATGGCTCAAATACATTAAATGAAGACCAAACGTAGTTACATTTTTCAACATCCTCTTCATAGCCTATTACTATGATGGCATAGTTGCTTAGATTGTCCTTGATAAAGCATTTGTCATCATCAAATTCAATTTATTCATCTATTCACAAAGGGTAAATTCTTTTATAAACTAAGAACAGAGAAGACCTCCTTCACATCACAAGTATCCCATGTTCTCAAAAGAATGAGTACATCACCTTTACCTTCAATCTCTTGTGTTCTATCATCATCAAATTTGATATTTTCAAGCTCTGGAACTTTAAAATTCTTGAACCAATCTCTCCTCACAATCATGTGTTTAGTTGCATCTAAGTCAATATGCTAAACAAATTTGACAATTTCAATAATTGCTACATAGATTATGAGTGCACCTATCTCCTTGGTCTTCTCCATGATTCTTCTTTTATACAACAATTCCTAGTGCCTCTTCTCTTTTGTTTGTTCACAATTGCACTTGTAATAGTGGCATGCATGATGTCCTTTCTTGTTGCAATAATAATAGATTACATCCTTGGTGCTCCTATTCAATATCAATTGCAATAGATTGATCACATACATCCTGAATGCATGTCTTATAATTTGTAGCATTCTCACTTATCACTCATCTTGAAAGCATATAGTTGGATGTGTACATATAATATATATGCCCTATTGGACATCTCGTAGAGATTCTACAACATGGCCCAAAGTTTGTTCTTGCTTTTAGCACTCCGGATATGAGGAATGATGTGATTCAACACAGTCAAGTTCAAGATGTATTGTGCATCTTCATCTCTTGATTGGTACTTTGTTAACTCAATTGCACGAATAGGTAAATCTTCTTTTCCCTCTAAAAGCTTTGACAAACTTTGCTTCACTCAAATATTATAAATGCGAAATTTCCAAATGGGATAGTTTTGACCATCATTGTTTTAAAAAACGGCCGTTTCGATACCGAAACGGCCGAGTTGATCCGAGTTGATGCCCTTAGCCATGACTCGGCCTATGAAACGGTTCGTTTGGCCGAGTCAGCCATGACTCGGCCGAGTCATTCAATGACTCGGCCAACTCGGTCGTTTCCGTATTGACTCGGCCGAGTCACAAACAGCCGGCCATGGGACGTTAAAACAGCGATTTAATATTTTTTTATGAATTTTTAAGGTGTTTTCTTATTGGTTTGGACTCCAAAGTCTTATATGAATTTGCTAAATGTCATTTGGGTCCATTTCCCCCTCCCAAACCCTATTTAACACACTCAAGTGCTCTCATTCTCTCACAACAATCTTATGCATTTGAGTGAGAGTCTTCTTTGAGAGTTAGTGAGCAGTTCTTGAGCTTGTTTTTGGAGCAGCAGTGAGGAGTCTTGGAGAAGCATTGTAGCTAGAGTGAGGAGCTTCTTGGGCAGCCATTTGGAGCAGCATTGATGAGCTGATTCTTGGAGCAAGCTTGAGGAGGCAGTTTGTGCCTGGAAGTATTTTTTTTCACCTCTATAAATCTGTTTTTGCTTAGTAAATTTGAGGTGCATATCTAGAAAGTTTAGAGACTGTTTTTTGTCAAATAAATGAACATTGAATCAATGTTTTTTTTTTCATTTTCAGATTGTTTGCTTTCATTTCCTAGTCAAAAAATGGCACCTAGAGCAAGAGATCCTGCTTGGGCATATGTTGAAATGGTTGATAGTCAAATGCAATGCAAATTTTGCCATAGGAAAATTAAGGAAGGTCCTGGGGGCATTAATAGGCTGAAACAACACTTGGCAGGGATTAGAGGCCAAATTACCCCATGTACCTCACCAGAAATTGGGGAGATTAGGAAGCATTTGTTGTCCAGCTTTGAGAAATTTAAAGAAGATAAGGCTAGGCAAAGAGACATACAGGCTGAAATTGGGAGTAAGAGGGAGATACAAAAAATGATGGCTACCAACCCCCATTATGATTTTGAGGGTTCTTCCTCTATCCCTCAAACTGATACATCCAACCCTTTCCGATATGTTCCTCCCTCTTTTGGTTCTGTTCAAGATAAGGGAAATGGTAGAATGAAAAAGGGTGATGTGACTATCAGAAGTTATTTCACTCCCTCCTCTCCATCAGATGCACATGGTCCTGAAGTTCGTAAAACTCAAATGCAGCCCACTTTAGATGACCATTGGAAGAAAGAATTGAGGGAGATGCTTGTGAGTACATAGCTAGATGGTGGTATGATGTTGATATCCCCTTATATGCTGCTCGTTCACCATATTATGAGCCTATGTTTGATGCCATACATGCTACTGGAAAAGGCTTCAAAGGCCCTATTATGCATGAGCTAAGGGGGTTTCGTTTGCAGAAAGAAATTCAATCCATTAATGAGTATTTGCAAGAGTTCAAGAACTCATGGGCAAGAACAAGGTGTACCATCATGTCAGATGGATGGACTGATCAAAGAAACCATACCATCATAAACTTTCTTGTCTTCTGCCCACAGGGAACCATGTTTTTCAAATCAGTTGATGCATCTGATAAGGTAAAAGATGGCCACTTGCTGTTTCAACTATTGGATCAGGTTATTGAGGAGGTGGGAGTGGCTAATGTTGTTCAAATCATCACAGATAATGACTCTTAACTATGTTCTTGCTGGTACACTGTTAAAGGAAAAACACAAGACCATCTTTTGGACCCCATGCACTGCACATTGCAGAGACCTCATGCTTGAGGATATTGGAAAATTAGATTGGGTCAAAAACACTATAGATCATGCCAAAAGCATAACAAAAATTATCTGCAATCATACATTGATTTTGAGCCTCATGAGGAAACACACTGGGGGCAAGGATATTATTAGGCCTGCCATCACTAGATTTGCTACACATTTTTTGACATTGCAATCTATGCTTTCCCAACATAGAAACTTGCAAAAGATGTTTTCCAGTGATGAATGGAATCAAAACAATTGGTCTAACAAACTGGAAGGCAAAGAATTGAAAAGGAAAGTCTATGAAGAAAGTTTTTGGAGAAAGGCATCAGAGATTGTGAAGCTTGCTGAGCCACTAGTTAAGGTGTTGCGGTTGGTGGATGGGGAAAGGTTGGCTATGGGCTTCATTTATGAGGCTATGGATCAAGCAAAGGAGCAAATAAAGACAGTATACAAGGATAGAGTGGCAAAGTATGGGCCCATTTGGGTAATCATTGATGAAAGATGGAACAATCATCTCCATTGCCCTATACATGCAGCTGGGTATTTTTTGAACCCACGGTATCATTATAAAGCTGAGTCAGGAGCTTTGAGGGGGGAGGTCAGAGATGGACTGATTGATTGCATTGATCGCATGATCCCATTGGAGTCTGATCAGCTGGAGATACACCGATAGGTCACGACCTTCAGCAATGCCTCGGGTACCTTTGGGAAGAACCTAGCAAAGATTGCAAGAGAAGCAGATGAGCCAGGTAAACAAAAATTTCAATTTTCAAATTCTTAATAGTTTTACTTTTTTTTTAAGTTTGTTAAATTGTTTATAATTTGAAAGTTAGTTATAATTTGTAATTTTGTTGAGCTAACTCATTACACTCCTATGTGTTTTGCAGCACAATGGTGGGAGGCCTTTGGTGGCCATTGTCTTGAATTGCAAAGGTTTGCAATTCGTATTTTGAGTCAACTTGCAGTGCATCTGGGTGTGAGCGCAATTGGTCTGTCTTTGAGAGGATTCACACAAAGAAGAGAAACCGTTTGAATCAAAAACGGTTAAATGATCTAGTTTATGTCTAATACAACCTTCGGCTCAGATGAAACCATTTGCTGAACAAAAGACCTGATTCAGATTCCATTGTGTTGGAAGAGATTGATCCAACATCAGATTGGGTAGTGGAGAGTCGTCCAGCAGAGTTTGATCCTGATGAGGATCTTGATTTAGATTTAGATATGGAGACATCAGTTGAAATTGAACATGTTGTTCAACTTCAGCCTGTTCAGTTGAATGCAGATCCCAATCCACCAGCCTCAGTCTCACAGCTAGCAAGGACTCTAGTTGTAGGTGCTTCCTCTGCTCAGCCACGACAGAAGCGCAGCCGCATATCTACTCTATCTCAGCTTGCATCTGCTGCAATTGCACAGCCTGCTAGTGGTACCACTTCTACAATTGCAGTTGGAGATGATGATGATGAGGAGCCATGGGGCCCCCTGTCTGACTCTGCTGATGATGATCCAGAGATTGATCGACATGATCTTGGCTCCTCTGGCAGTAGCTACTAGCCAGTAGTACTAGTACTGGAGTTTGGTCACCGTCACAGTTTACTTTTGTTGTAGAGGCCATTTCTAGCCTCCTTGGTTATGTGTTTTTTGTTTTGAGTCTTTGATCATGTATGACAGTTGACTATGTATTGCCATTGGGTACCATTTTGATATAATGGATTGGTTCATGAGCCTACTTTGATCATATGTTATCTTCCATCTATATTATAATGCTGTGCGTTTGGAAACGTGAATGAAAATCTTTAAAATTATGTTTTTTTATAAAATAAATAAATATTTAATGTATTTTTTACAACGACCGAGTCATTGAAATCGAGCCGGCCAAGTCATTACCGTTTCAGAGTCGGAGTTTTAAAACTATGGCGTTGAGAGCCATGGGCCTCCACCATAGCAGGGAGCAAATTGTCACTTCATGGATCCCTCAACGCCACTCATTGATTGCTTGTGTTCCACCTTTTTTGATGAGGATGATGCACCTGAACCACCATGCCCAACTGGCTTTACACTTGCATCACACACTTGGCAGATGTTCTAGGCTCTGTTATAAAAAATGTCGGCTCGAAACCGAAACGGCCGAGACAGAGCCTAGCCGGGTTGGCTCGGTCGTGCCCGAGTTAACTCGAGCGGCTCAGTGGCTGTGACCGAAAAGTGCTGTGTTTTTTTGTGGGGAAATTCAGGACCCCACACCCCATTCTATTATGCCTTTGGTTTCTTTGGGGTCCATTTACCTCTCCCAAACCCTATAAAAGCTACCCAACCCCTCTCATTTCCTCATAGCTATCTCATTGCATTTGAGTGAGAATTTGTGAGGAGTTTGTGAAGAGTTGTGGAGTTTGTTTTTGGGGCAATAGTGAGGAGTCTTTTGCAAGCATTGGAGCAGGAGTGAGGAGCTTCTTGCGCAACCATTAGAGCAACATCGAGGAGTTGGTTTGTTGGAGCAACTTTGAGGAGACAGTTTTTGCCTAGAGGTATTTTTTTTTTTGACTTATAACATCTGTTTTTGCTAATTAATTTTTTTGTGCAAATTTGGAAATTAAAAAGAGTGTTTTTTGTAAAAGAAATGAACATTGAAACAATACTATTTTTTGTTTTTGTATTAATTTTCAGAAATTTTCCTTTCATTTCCAAGTCAAAAAATGGCTCCTAGAGTGAAAGATGCTGCTTGGGCATATGCTGAAATGGTTGATAGACAAATGCATTGCAAATTTTGCCATATAAAAATTAGGGAGGGCCCTATGGACATTCATAGGCTGAAACAACACTTGGCAGTGATTAGAGGACAAAGTACTCCATGTGAACCACCACAAATTGGGGAGATTAGGAAGGAGTTGTTAAATAGCGTTGGGAAGTTTTAGGAAGAAAAAATTAGGCAAAAAGAAATGGAGGCTGAAATTGGGAGGAAGAGGAGTATACAAAAAATGATGGCTACCAACCCCCATTTTGATTTTGAGGGCTCTTCTTCTATCCCTTGTACTGATGCATCCAACCTGTTCCGCTATGTTCCTCCCTCTTTGGAGTCTATTCAAGAAAAGGGTAAAGGTAAAATGAAAAAGAAGGGTGACATGAATATCAAAAGTTATTTAACTGTCACAACCTCCTCTCCATCAGATGCACATGGTCCTGAAGCTAGTAGAACTTTGCACCCCACTTTAGATGACCAATGGAAGAAAGAATTGAGGGAGACTGCTTGTGATTACATATCTAGATGGTGGTATGATGTTGATATCCCCTTCAATGCTTCCTGTTCACCATATTATGAGCCTATGTTTGATGCCATATTTGCTGTTGGAAAAGGCTTCAGAGGCTCTACTATGCATGAGTTAAGGGGGTATCATTTGTAGAAAGAAATTTCCTCCGTTAATGAGTATTTGAAAGATTTCAAAAACTCATGGGCAAAAATAGGATGTACCATCATGTCAGATGGATGGACTGATCAAAGGAACCGTAGCATCATAACTTTCTTATATTTTGCCCATAGGGAACCATGTTTCTAAAACCAGTTGATGCATCCGATAAGGTGAAAAATGGACAATTGTTGTTTCAGCTATTGGATGAGGTTGTTGAGGAGGTGGGGGTGGCTAATGTTATTCAAGTCATCACAGATAATGCTTCTAACCATGTTCTTGTTGGTAAACTATTAGAGGAAAAACACAAAACCATCTTTTGGATCCCATGTGCTGCACTTTGCATAGACCTCATGCTAGAGGATATTGGCAAATTAGATTGGGTCAAGAACATTGTAGATCATGCCAAAAGCATAACAAAATTTATTTATGATCATTCATGGATTTTGAGCCTAGTGAGGAGACACACAGGGGGCAGAGATATTATTAGGCCTACTACCATGATTAGATTTGCAACTTATTTTTTGACATTGCAATCTATGCTTTCACAACATAGAAACTTGCAAAAGATGTTTTCCAGTGATGATTGGAATCAAAGGCAATGGTCTCTCAAACATGAAGGCAAAGATTTGAAAAAGAAAGTTAACGAAGAATTTTTTTGGAGAAAGGTAGTAGAGATTGTGAAGGTTGCTGAGCCACTGGTTAAGGTGTTGCAGTTGGTGGATGGGGAAAGATTGGCTATGGGCTTCATTTATGAGGCTATGGATCAAGCAAAGGAGAAAATAAAGAGGGCATACAAGGATAGAGTGGCTAAGTATGGGCCCATTTGGGCAATCATTGATGAAAGATGGAACAATCAACTCCATTGCCCTATACATGCAGCTGGGTATTTTTTGAACCCACAATATCATTATAAAGCTCTGGAGGCAGGAGAGGTTAGAGATCGATTCATTGATTGCATTGATTGCATGATCCCAGTGGAGTGTGATCAATTAGAGATACACTGATAGGTCACAACCTTCAGCAAAGCCACAGGTACCTTTGGGAAGAACTTAACAAAGATTGCAAGGTAAGCAGATGAGCCAGGTAAACAAAAAATTCAATTTTCAAATTCTTAATACTTATTTTGTTAAATTGTTTATAATTTGAAAGTTGGATATAATTTGTTGAGCTAACTTATTCACTATTATGTTTTTTGCAGCAGAATGGTGGGAGGTTTTTGGTAGCCATTTTCCTCAATTGCAGAAGTTTGCAATTTGTATTTTGAGTCAAACCTACATTGCTACTGGATGTGAGCGAAATTGGTCTATCTTTGAGAGGATTCACACGAAGAAGAGAAACCGTTTGGATAAAAAACAATTAAATGATCTAGTCTATGTCGAATACAACTTTTGACTTAGACGCAGACAATTGCTGAACAAAAGACTTGATTCAGATCCCATTATGTTGGAAGATATTGATCCAACATTAGATTGGGTAGTGGAGAGTTATCCAATGGAGTTTGATTCTGATGAGGAACTTGATTTGGATTTACAGGTGGAGGCATCACTCAAACATAATGTTCAGTTGAATGCAGATCCACTTGTACTAGCCTCAGGCCCAGCCCCAAGTCCTCCAGTTGCAGGCGCGTCCTCTGCTCAACCACGACGTAAGTGTATATCTCGTCTATCTCAGTGTGCAACTGCTGCACAACCTGCTAGTGCTACCACTTCTACAGTTGAGGTTGGTGATAGTGATGAGAAGGAGCCATGGTTTTCCCTATCTTGCTCTTATTTAGAGGTTATGCCAGATGATGTTCTCTCCTCTACCAGTAGCCAGTAGTACTGGTTAGTGGTGACTAGTGATGTTTCACTGTGACAGTTTACTTTTGTTGTAGAGGCCATTTCTAGCCTCCTTCGTTATGTGCTTTTGTTTTGATCTCTATATCATCATTCACGTTTGTATTGGACCATGTATTAGGTGCCATTTTGATATAATGGATATATTCATGAGCCTACTTTGATCATATGTTGTCTTCTCTATATATTCTAAAGCTTTGTGTTTGGAAACATGAATGAAAATCTTTAAAAATATGTTTTTTTATAAAAAAAAAAAATATTAAATGTATTTTTTACGACGACTGAGGTATTGAAATCAAACCAGCCGAGTCGATACTGAGTCGGAGCCGATCCTCCGCTGTTTCCGAACCGGAGTTGAAGTTTTAAAACATTGGTTATAGGGCCCAAATGAGGATGTTTCTCAACATGGGAGACAAATGGAGGGCTTATGTCATCATTCTAGCGCTTATAGATCGTATACATGCATTATCGATCTGCTTGGAGACCCAGGAGGATGTCATTGTGCCCCCAGACCCACTTGAGGACAACACATTTGATTTGCTCGGATATGAAGGGGCCATCCCCTTGATCACTATGTTAGGAGCCTATTTTTTCACCTTGGCACACTTTGGACTCTAATAGGCCTCTTCAAGGGCCCAACGACTCATTGTATTTACTATTTTTCCCTCTTGAGTGGCTTATCTTTGTATTATGGAGCTATCTTGGTGGGCTTGTCACCAAGTTCTGTGATTCTTGCATGTTATTTTGTTATTAAGGGGCATTATTAGGCTAATGTACTATTCGAACCCCTTTATGGTTTGTATAAATAGATGAGAGGCTCATTCATTTCTCTCATAATCATTTGGATTGGACTATCTCTTCTTGAGAATTTCGGCTAGCCTTTTCGATGGAGAAATTGTTGTCTTAAATGCATTTCGATGTTTGGAATAGCTTAATATTGTCTTGGAGCTTCGATTTCTTTGCATCTTGATGCTTGGAGTAATTTAGCAATACTTGTGAGTATCAATTTCATGCTGATTTGTAATTTTGTCTCATAGAATTGTTTATGGAATATTTTCGTTCATAAAGCTGGTGTATTTGCTCTGTAGCTTATGCGAAGTTGCTAGGTTCGTCTTTGTGAGGGATTTTTCATACGATCATTTGAAGTATGGTGAATTATTGTCCTAGGAGTACATGAATGTTCATGAATTGCCTTAATAAGTCATCATTTGCAATATAAATAAGTATAAATTTCCCTTTGTAACCTAGTTGCTGTGTAGGCTATACAAAGTTGTTGGGAAACTCCTTGGTTGGAATTAACCCTGTCTAAACATTGACTTCATTTGACTCCATTTTCCCAATTGGATAGGCATTGGTTTAGTTGTAAGGTGACCACGAAAGAATATTCTTCTCACCTCCCTCTTTCTAAGCCCTGACCTAGTAGGCCTCCTAGGGCATCATCTTAAAATCATTTTTAAGCATTGAAAATCCTTGAAAATTGGTCCACTACTGCGTTGGGGTCTTCTTGAGAGGTGCTCCAAATTTGAGGTCGATCCCTCCGTGGAATCTTGTTAAAATTGGCAATTAGGGCCAAACTTCATATGGGTCACCTTATTTATGACAACTGATATTTTTCTTGGATTCCTCTCTCCGAGAGGTGTAGGATTGATCTAAAGATCGTCCGATTCTGACATGTAAATATGAAGATATGAATTTATTTGTATTATTGACAAATTGTCATGGTTGGCCATCAATCAAAACAAAGATTTTTACCCCTAGTTCATCCTCAGTGTTGCATATAAAAGGAGGAAAACTCATGTCATTATTCCATCATCTCATCTTCACTCATCTCTCTCTCCTCACTTGATTTGGTACGCTAATCTGGGTAGCATCTCTCACACGTGCAAAGGACGATTTCTATTTGGGCAGCGTCGACCAGTTTGATCAAATTTCAAAGTTGCTGTTTTGGGTTGCTTTGACCAGCATTGGCCTCCTCTTGACTGAAGATTGGGGTGAGGGTCTTCTCCTTGGCAGGCCGCAGATCTGGGCACGAAAATCGAGGTGATCTGACCTCTGGTTTGACCAGCGTTAACTGCCCTAGTTACTGGTTGCAATTTGACTTTTGTTGACGAACATGTGACTAGAATTTTCAGATTGTTTCATCTTGTTGTTGGAGGCCAAGTTGACTGGGCTTTGACCGAGCTGATTTGGAGGTCAAATCTGACCTGTTTGACCAACATTGCTTTTCTAGTTAGGGCTTTACTGCTGCTGTCACAAATGATCAGATTTGTAAATTTTGTAGTATCTCTCTCTGCTGAACTATTGAAGAATATAAGAAGACTTGATCAAGGGTTTCCCCACATCAGGGTTTGTCACTGGCTGGTGCCACATCCTGTCTCCTCTTGTCTTGGCTTGTCTTCTACTGTTTATGTTTATGTTCTATCTGCATTTTACTATCATGTTGATGTGATTGCTAAACTGAATATTGATATTGGGCAAATTAAGAAATTGAAGTAAATTGCTCTTAAGCATAGAACATACCAAAAATTAACATGGTATTAGAGTTGAGGTGAAGACAAAGCCCAAGCAAGAGTGAAAGAGCAATCACCGAAGATAGTTGGACAAGGACAAAAGCTCAATGGGTTCCTCATCTCACTTCTAGGCTGAAGATAAGCTCCGTGAAAAGTTTGACTATCATGCATGGAAGATGTCTCTTGATTTGACATTGGAAGAACAAGATGTGTTGGACTATGTGAGGGGTAAAATCCCCGAGCCTCCTTCAAATGCACCGACTGCTACAAAGAACAATTACAACAAGGTTGAAGTCAAAGCGAAGAAGATTATCAGGGATTCCATTGACAAGCGTTTGGTGGCCTACATCTCTGTGCTAAACACCTCCAAGGAAATCTATGACAGTTTGGTCAGCATGTTTAAGGTTAGTGATGCAAATCAAATTTTATTTCTCAAAAATAAATTGAAGGACATTAAGAATGGCAAGGACGAGGATATTCAATCCTACTTCTTAAGGATCATAGAGATCAAGAATGATCTTCTATTGATTGGAGAGGTCATTCCTGACCAGGAACTTACTATAACTACCCTTGGAGGATTCCCACTCGAGTGGTATATATTTAGGACCACAATTCTCAATAATGATCGAATTCCAGGGTTTGAAGAATTGATGTCGAGATGCATTGACAAGAATGATGGAGCAAGAAATGCCTTATAATAGAGGTAACCCCACTGCGTTCTCCACTCATTCCAAAAGGAGAAATAATGCAGGTTCTAAAGGCCATTTCAATGGAAAGCCTGGATCAAAGGGTGGAAGGAAGTGCAAGTGCTTTGTTTGCAATAAGTTTGGCCACTATGTGAGGAAGTGTCCAAATAGAAGGGACACATCACTTGGTGATGATCACAATCACTCCAAGGGCAACTTCAACAACAACAATCAAAGGAATGGCAGGTTCAATGGCAAAGGAAAAAGGAATGCGAGACATCAAGGAAAAGGAATACTATCTTATATCGGCCCTCTCGACTACTTCTCCTTCGGACACTTTGGGGAATTGGCTAATTGATGGTGGTGCCTCAAGGCACTTCACCGGGTACAAGGAAGCTCTCTCTAATCTGATAGAGAAGGAGACAAACTTGGAGATTATGCTTGGAGACAATGCCACCTATCCCGTGAAGGGAGTAGGGAATGTTACCCTTCAATTGAATCAGGCTAACACGATTCATTTACCAGAAGTTCTATATGTACTTGATCTCAAGAAGAACTTGGTGTCCATTTTGGCAATGGAAGACAAAGGATACAAGGTGGCATTCATTGATGGAAAGGTATGTGTTTGGAAAAAGAATTTTAAAGATGCTTTTACTCTTGGGTTCCGGGTTGACACTTTGTATCATGTTGGAGGAAGTCCATTGGGAGCCATGTCTTGTGACACATCTCTACAATCTGAACTATGGCACTGGAGGTTTGCTCATCTTCATTATAAAGCTCTTCCTGATGTAAGACAAACGGTGATAGTTATGCCCAAATTCAAAGTAGAGCATGAAGGTATATGTTCGGGATGTCCCGAAGGAAAACTTACAAGGGGACCATTCCCCTCAAGTAATAGCAAGATCACTGATATATTGCAGTTGATCCACTCCGACATATCTGGTATGATGCTCGTAAACTCTTTGGGAGGATACTTATATTATCTCACTTTTACGGATGATTATTCTCGCAACACTTGGATCTACTTCTTGAAAAAGAAAGATGAAGTGCTCACATGGTTCCGTCACTTCAAAGCCATGATCGAAAACCAATCCGAGAAGAGAATCAAAATATTGAGGACCGATAATGGGACTGAGTACAAATCAAATAAATAACATGACTATTGTAGAGACGCTGGCATTAAGAGGGAGACCGCAACGCCATACACTCCCGAGCAAAATGGTGTGGCTGAAAGGAAGAATTGTACTATTATGGAAGTTGTTCGTGCCATAATTCATGATCAAGGGCTTTCGAAGTTTCAATGGGCCGAAGCTGCAAATACCGCCGAAGCTGCAAATACCGCCGTGTATGTTCAAAACCGATGCCCTCATGAAGCATTAGATTCCAAGACTCCCGAAGAAATGTTCACTGGTAAGAAACCTGATATCTCTCATTTTAGAATTTTTGGAAGCCTTGTATATTTTCATGTGCCGAAAGAGAAGAGAAGCAAATTGGGTGCATTAGGGAAGAAAGGAATCTTTGTGGGCTATAGCGAAAATTCTAAGGGCTATAGAATTTATGTGGCTAGTGAAAGGGAAGTTGAGATAAGTCATGATGTCACCTTTGATGAAGATATGGCTCTTAGCAAGATCAAAAACCTCACTATCCCAACGAATGACAAAGAAGGAGACATTGGAAGACAGGGTGAAAAAGAGGACGAGACGATGCCGGATGTTGATGAACCTATGGATCCTATTGATCCTCCTCCCCAAGAGCCCTCCTCCTCCAAGAGGAGACCCTCATGGCTTAGGGAGACTCTCAAAGATGCTAAGAGACACATTGCATCGAGGGGGACTTTCCGTGAGAGCAAGAAACCGAATAGGTATCAAGGATACTTGATCGCCATGGGCACTATCATTCAAAATGAACCTTCATCATTTGAAAAAGTCGTGAAGCAACAAGTTTGGAAGGATGCTATGAATGAAGAAAACGAGTCTATTATGAAGAACGATGTCTGGGATGTGGTCCCTAGACCCCAAGACAAATCGGTTGTCACCTCTAAGTGGCTCTACAGAATCAAGCATGGAGTTGATGGAAGTGCTGAAAAGTTTAAGGCTCGCTTTGTTTCTCGAGGCTTGTCTCAAAAGGAAGGTGTAGATTAGGATGAGATATTTGCACCTATTGCCCAATACACCACCATCTGCTCTATCATAGCCCTTGCTTCCTCGAAAGGACGGAACCTACATAAGATGGATGTCAAGACCGCTTTCTTGCATGGTTCGATCAAAGAGGAATTCTATGTGGAACAACTCGAGGGGTTTGAGGTTCATGACCGGGAATCTCATGTATGCAGGTTGAAGAAGGCTCTCTATGGCTTGAAGCAAGCATCCCTGGCTTGGTATGAGAGGATTGATAGCTATCTGATGAAGCTGAGATTCACTAGGAGTGAAGCCGATCTGAACCTTTACTTTAAGGTTGAAGACAATAAACCTCTCATATTGGTACTTTATGTGGACGACCTCTTTTTGATAGGTGTAGATCCTCACATTCACAAATGTAAGAGGGAGTTGGTTTCCGAATTTGAGGTGAAGGACCTAGGACTAATGCACTACTTCCTAGGGTTGGAGGTCTGGCAAAAGGCAAGAGAAATTTTCTTATCTCAAGGAAAATATGTTGTGAAGATATTGGAAGGATTTGGGATGGTGGACTGCAAGGCTGTGACTACCCCGATGGAACTTAACTTCAAGAAGTTATGTGGTAGTGCTTCCGACTTGAATTGGGAAATGCCTTTGAGTATCGTCAACTCATATGAGCACTGATGTTCTTGGTGAACTTCTGTTCGGATATATGTTTTGTAGTTAATACGTTGAGCCAATATATGGTTGAGCCTCATCACACACATTGGAGTGGTGCCAAGAATCTTCTGAGATATCTTCAAGATACAATCACTCATGGACTGAGATACACTACCGGAAATGTGAGGCTGCATGGTTATTCTGATGCTGATTGGGCCGATAGTGTGGTGAATCACAAGAGCACTTCTGGGTGCTGTTTCTCTTAGGGTTTCGCTTCAGTATCCTGGATGAGTAGGAACCAAAAGTTGGTTGATTTGAGCATCACTGAGGCTGAATACATAGCTGCTAGTATGGCTCTTTGTGAAGTTGTTTGGTTGAGGAAGCTCTTCAGTGAGCTGTTTGGACATGTGCTGGATACCACTGTGATCCTCTGCGACAACCAGAGTGGGATCTGATGATCAGAGAATCCCATATTTCATGATCGCTCCAAGCACATCAATATCAAGTACCACTTTCTTTGGGATATGGTACGAAGGAGCAATAAGGCTCCATCACATTGGGACTGATGAGTAGGTCGCCGACATTCTGACAAAGCCCCTAGGAAAGATCAAATTCTTGACTTTCTAAGAACGACTAGGAGTTGTGGTGAAATCCTCTTATGAGGGTCCTGTATGATATGGACATTGAGCTCCGGGAGCTCCGGGGGGCTTAGGGTACTTCTTGGAGCAATGAGAAACCATAGGGTGAGTGGTTCAACCTTCCCCTTGTGGTTTGCTGTGTACAAGGTGAGTGGTTCAGCCTTCCCCTATGATAGCCCGTGGCGACATGTAGGTAGGATGAATGGTTCATCCTTCATCTACTGAGACATCCTACCCATGCATTCTGGGACACACGAGAAGTACCTCTCATTTTGATTTGGCCAATGAGGAAGGAAATGAGGATAGGGACAATAGTACTACTGATGGACGCATCGTGTACTACTGTCCTCCCTATGCTAGGATGGTATTGATTTGGGATCAATTGGAACTGACTTTGGGTTAGTAAGAGTGGTATGACACAATCTCTTTATTGGCACTGATTTCGGGTTAGTAAGAGTGGTATGAGACACTCTTTTTTTTGGGATTGACTTCGGGTCAGCAGAGAATGGTATGATACATTCTCAATCACTTTTTCTTCATAGTTCAATAGAGCAGTGCATTGATGGCAGAGATAGTACCGATTGGCAGATGGATTGGTAGATGGAGTTCTCCCTAGCTGAGAGGGAGTGTTAAAATTGTCAACTAGGGCCAATCTCTATATGGGTTGCCTTATTTATGATAGATGATATTTTTCTTCGATTCCTCTCTCCGAGAGGTGTAGGATTGATCTAAAGATCATTCAATTCCAACATGTAAAAATGAAGATATGAACTTATTTGTATTATTGACAAATTGTCAAGGTCGACCAACAATCAAAACATGTATTTTTACCCCTAGTTCATCCTCAACGTTGCATATAAAAGGAGTAGACCTCAAGTCATTATTCCATCATCTCATATTCACTCATCTCTCTCTCCTCACTTGATTGGGTACCCTAATCTTGGCAGCATCTCTCACATGTGCGAAGGAAGATTTCTGTTTGGGCAGCGTTGACCAGTTTTACCGAATTTCAGAGTTGCTGTTTTGGGCTACGTTGACCAGCATTGACCTCCTCTTGACTGCGGATTTGGTTGAGGGTCTTCTTCTTGGCAGGCTGCAGATCTGGGCATGAAAACTGAGGTGATCTGACCTCTTGTTTGACTAGCGTTGACTGCCCTAGTTGCTGGCTGCAGTTTGACTTTCATTGACCAGAATGTGACTGGAATTTTCAGACTGTTTTGGGTTGATTCATCTTGCTGTTGGAGGCCGAGTTGATTGGGCTTTGAGAAAGTTGATTTGGAGGTCAAATCTGACCGGTTTGACCAACATTGACTTTTTTGGTTAGGGCTTTACTGCTGCTCTCATAAATTATCAGATTTTTATATATTTGTACTATTCAAATTCCAAGAAGAACTCAATTCTTTTGATCCTATTCTTCTCCTTAACTTGGCCAAGATCATCCATTTGTTGTTCCAATCCAAACCCTTGACCTCGTTCGCTCCCACTTGGGCTTCTTTGTGGTCCCACTACATTATAACTTCAATTTCACAGAGATCACTTAGAAACCCTAATCTTCTGGGATTCCTTGATCTTGGGCCCCTCTTTTCAGGTAACATTCCCCAAGCCCTTGGTCTCGGTATCCTCTTAGCCCTTCTAAGAGAGCCACGCATCTTGGCTCTATAGAAAGTGAAAACATTATTTGAGCCTCTCTTGTCAATAGGCTTCAGCTACGTTACCGGATCTGTCAGTCCAAGTGGCTAGATCCACAGATCCCCGTATCAGAGACGGATACAGATTTGGATCTGCCGAGATCCGTCCAGCCACTGTGTATATGTAAAACTCTTCGACGGCAACACAAAATTCCAAATTACGTGTCAGCGCAATATTTCAGAATGAAAAGTCAGTGGCTGAATCACGCTATAATGGAAAAATCAGCGGAGCTAATAATTAACTAGTTCGCTGCCAGCGTTCATTAATTTTTCCTTGGTTGACAATATAATAAACTTTTGACAATATCAAAATTCCAAATTACATGTCAGCGCAAAATTTCAGAATGAAAAGTCAGCGGATGAATCACGCTATAATGGAAAAATCAGCGGAGCTAATAATTAACTAGTTCTCTGCCAATGTTCATTAATTTTTCCTTGGTTGACAATATAATAAACTTTTGACAATATAATAAATTTTAATGAAAGATTATACACTATGGATGTTTGGATATTTGCGTTCATTAATTTTTCCTTGATTGACCATATGATAAACTTTTATGAACGTTCTATAAAGTAACTTTAATGCTCATTAATTTAAATATAATAATAGTTATTAATGTTTGAATATTATGATACATTAATTTTTTAATTTTTAAGTTTTATATTTATCATTATAAATAGAAGTTATAAATTTTATATTTTATTAAATTAATTAATGTTTAACTAATATTTATCAATAATATATTAATTTTGATATCATTCATTTAATAAATATTTTTATAAGTATTATATATAAAACTATATATTTAAAAATTAATAGATGTTTTAACTTTTTATTTTGTTTTTATATAAATTTAATTTTTAAAAATTATAAAATATGTTATATTGTTTGTACTTGCCATATCTGGATCCTAACTTTTCAAAAAATCGATGTACCCGTATCTGTATCCGTATCCGAATCTTGGTAACTTAGGGCTTCAGGAATCACCCTATCATTGATCCATCCATTCTAGTGATTCCTCTCATACTGGGACTCCTCCCTTCGGTGAAAGTCCATAGAGAGCAGGGAGCTTCAGTTGGGGTGAAAGTGGGCTATTGCTCCATTGTTTCCACTTAACCTAGTAGCTGCTCTATAGGATCCCCTCCTAGGACCCCTGGGAGTTTGAGCGGTAACAATGTGTACTTGGTTTATTGAAGGAACAATTTATCCAACACCGTGTGAGCAGACTAAAGCTATACATCTAGATGCACAGTATTATATCCATGGAAAAAGACAGATGTAAGGCAAACGTGTTATAGTCTAAATTAGAAAGATCGTGTTTCAAAAAAATTGACAAGGTTTTGCTAAATTTTCTGAGGGCTATATTGTTCTTTTCTTTAGATAATTGCATTTACAAACTTTCCATCATTTACATATTGCATTCACCCCATAATTTCATAACATCATTAGCAATTATGTAGAAAGAACAATAACATCAACAATGAAGCGGAACAGAAAGAAACAGTAGAAGAAAAACATACACAATAGAGACACCAGGAGTTAGGTCAGAGACCAGGGCAAAACCCCGCAAGGGGGAAAACCCATCCAGATTCTCCTTCTATTAGATATTCATCAATTGTTTAGCTGAGATACGAAGTACAATGAAATGAGATATAACAATCCCATCAGGCGTCCTAGGGCCAACCCAAGTCAATTCACAATTACATTTGGGAACTGAACGAAACAAGGTCACATCTGCCATAGATACAATGCCACATCAGACATAGAAGCACTGCCATCGCTGTCCAAAAGAGCACTGAAATAGTCAACATGCCATCGTCACATGAATCACCAAGAGCACTTTCATAAAGGGACGAACATCTGGGACACCATTAACAAGGTCTCTGCATATAAATATCACTGTTATAGTCATTCATCAAGATTTTTGCCATACATGTATGTCACTGTCCTGTACTATCATGATCACTGTTATTCATCATTTATTATTATGGAGATAAGACATTGAGTGTCAGAGCAATACACTAATGGTTACAGTCAAGGTTCTATCCATGTAGATCTCTGTCGTGTAAAGAATCTGCCATAGCAACATATCGCAAATTATTATCTTGAGTACTGTAATGTATAGGGTTTCTGCCAGAACTATGCTCACAGCCTTGCCATAACTAAAGGAACTGTCATAATTGTTCACTGCCATCAAGGTTCTACATTAAGGTAGATCTCTGTCCCATTGTCATATAGAATACTGCCTGGCGGTTAAAAAGAGTTCTGCCTCACAGATGTGAAGATCACAGTCCTTTTTCAGCATAGACCATAGCCATACAAGAGAGCTGCGAGCTGTTGAATAATAAAAGGGAGTCATTTATACTTACTAGCCAGAGAGTATACGTAATTATGTGAGCACTGTAGAGCAACAACGAGCCATAGTAATTGAGCAACTGAGTAATGTCAATGAGTCATAGAAATAACGTCAATGAGCCATAGAAATAATGCCAATGAGCCTATAATGTCAACGAGCCATAGAAATAATGTCATTATGATTCTGTAGAATGAGAATGTGCTACAGTAATCAAAAGCGAATTTCTGTATCTTATGATTGCGAGCTACAAGTCATTATGCATTCCACAGAGTGAAATAAGATCAAGCCAATATAAAGATATAGTTCCACAGAAAAACTTGTCCAAACACAGAGATATGGATGGCATGTAAATTCGTCTAGCCGCAGGGAGATAGAATGCCATGTAACTTCGTTCAGCCTAGAGAGATAAAATGCCATGTAAATTTGTCCAACTGAATCAAACCAGAAAACGATGCCATGCGAAGCATAGATAATACTTCACAGAAATCACGCCATATAAATCGAGCCAGAGATATATCTACATGACAGAGTGTGAGCCTTTTGAAATATGCGAGCCATCAGAGGTTTTATCTGAGCCAATTCAAAACCGCAGAGAGATGTGATGTTCGAATGTCCAAATGAGGCATATCAATAGGGTTTTTATAGTTGATTCAATATGCAAGGGGACACATCCTTTGGGGCAGCCAACTCAACCAAAAATACAAGGTAGATTTGAATTTCTTGAGAGAAATAGAAATTTTGAATTGCCTTTTAATAATTGCTGGCCCAAGGGTTTTGACACAACATATAATAACAATATTTTAGATTCTTCCTTAGGGTATTTGGGCTTTCTTTAGGAATTTCTCCCTGGCTGCCAATTTCAACAGGTTTATTCGACTTGGAACCCACCTTAAGTCATAGACAAAAGAGGAGAATAATTACTATTTGAATTCCCAACAATGAAGAAAAGGAAAATGTAGGTATTGTGGGGATAATGAATAAAAGGCAAATGTAGGTATTGTGGGGATAAGTAGTCACTAGGGCACAAATGTAATAACAGAAAATCATATAAATATGATGCTGATAGAGAATCAGACCTCCATCAACAACTTTGATTAAGAAGAAAAGAAGGAAAATCCCTGTTGTAGATGTGGTAAAAATTTGGTTCCAAGTTGTGGTTGTGCATCCAATCACTTGCATCATTGCAAAATTATAAATGAGAAGGAAGTAGAGGTTTCCTTTGATGAAGACATGCTAGAATCCGATGGGGATGAAAATTCACTAAAGGTGCATTAGCAACAATCACGTGCACTGGGTAGAGTCATACGGAAGAAGAATCAGGGGTTTGTATTAAAATTATAGGCCAAAAAGAAGCTCAACCATATATAGTAAGGTATGCCCCACTTCACCTAAAGAATAATCGTAAAAGCCAAAGCATTTGGGACAAAAAACCAACAATATTTCTTGGAACAATTATGGGAGGAATGAAGCTAAGGAACTAAAACTCAAGGGAAGCGTAGAGAATAAAATATCACAATCTTAGTAGAGTTCGGCAGTGCATGCAATTTTCTGGAAATCAATCTGGCAAAGCAACCATACCTTGTTAAAGATCTCATTGTTACAATTGCTGATGTACAACAAGCCCAAAGAATAGAAAGGTGCCATAAAGTCTCTGTATAGATACAAGAAGTCAAAGGAATAGGAAGGTGCCACTTAGTAGGATGGACATGGTGTTAGGTGCAGAATGCTTGATGCAATTGTGCACCTATGCCACCAATGACGAAGAACAATTTATGGAATTCAAAAATGGAAAAGGAAGAACTACAAATTATATGGGGTAGAAAGACTATGTCAACTGCTAAAAGAACACAAAAATCTCATGCTTCCATTTCAAACATGCCTCACAAATATTCAAAAGCAAATCTGAAATCAAGATTTCATCTCCACATTTGAAGATGAAATCATCGAGGATTGCTTCCAAGACAAAGACTTCCTAGAGAGGAAGGCAATTTTACATACATAGATAATGATAGTTAGGAAGCAATAAATATAGGGAATAAATAAATAAAGTATCAATAAAATAAAATAAGATAGGACATAATAAATAATAATAATTATTAAAAGACACCCTTTCATGGAAAGGTATCAGGGAACCTCCATAAGGAATATTTATAAGGGGCCTTCATTGTAAATATTATCATCATTATTCTGTTTGTTCAACATATACATATTATTATAATTTTATTTTTCATATCATTGAGTAAATTATCCTGGGCTTTTATATTCCAATTAACTACTCTAATACTTTGTCTTCAACAAAGTTGAGTTCTTGGTTAACAGCTTTGATGATGCTGAAAGTGTGGTTTGGACATCACATAAATTGTACTAATTAAGCTTTTCGTATATCAATTTTTTGATTTTTCTTGTTACAGTTGATATATTGTGCTCAAATTCAATAGTTTGTTGCCATAAGTGATGGCCTTTGTTTGTTTTCAAGGTGGAGGATGCTGTGGTGTTTGCAATGTCTCAACATCGACGACCAAACCTTGTTCGGGGGGGCCAGGCATTTCCAGGTAGGTCAGTGATTATGAGTGCTTTATTGAATTTCTACAGCTGTTGAGTTTGGTGTCTTTGTGTTTTGTTGGAGAGTGTGACCATCTTTCATACTGTTATGTACACAGCTTATAAAATTGATGAACACTGCATCACAGTACACTGCTGTGGAAGCAACCTTTAAAATGCCCATCTGCTCAGCAAAACACATTTTTTGTAGATTTTGTTTTCTTTGCTTCATAGCTTCTCAGCTGTTTGATGCCATGTTTTTCATGCACATATTGATATGAGACACTGCCTATATTGTGTGTGTTTTGACAGGCAAGTATTTGTGTATACTTCATCTATCTGGTTATATGTGCCATTTTGTTTGTACAATAGAGTAGACTTTTATTCACTGAAAAAGGCAAATATTTTAAAACATTCTTTACTTTTGTTTTTCATAAGCTTCAGAATTCTGTTGATCAATAAAAGAGAAATATCATTTACATCCATAACTCTTAATTAGTCCACTGTGGTCTGCCACTAGGGAGACTAGACCATCGGTGGGAAAGTAGTGATTTACTCCAAAAAATAACATAGGAACAACCCCGTTCAAGCCAGTTCCTAAGCATACTGCAAACCTCAAAGTTCCAAAACAGCTGTCTAGTTTTTACAAAAATGCAGCAATGCTGTGTACAGAAAATATATATGAACTCAGAAGGTAGATCCTGCCACCAAAACAGAAAGCCATGAAGAAACTCAACTAGATGTGAAGTCATCAATTGGAGTTGCTGGGGTGCCAGGGGATGATGGACCTTTGCCTTTGATAGCATGGCCTTGATTTGGGCCAGTCGTAGGGCCATGTCTCGATGCTTGAGGGACATCTCCCAATGCTCTGCTTGAATATTATCCAATCGGAGAAAGATCTCTCTATTTGCCTCATTCCTTTCTAGCAACACCTTGCCTAATAGTGTTCATATTTCCCTTTATTTACATATTTACAAGTTATTCACCCAATCTCCGATGATTGATTTAATAACATTCTCCCCCTTGACCTGAAGGGGTGTTTGTGTGTCCAAGCATCATTCCGATTTTTTTTCTTCCAAGTGCTTTAGTGAAGATGTCTGCAATTTTGTTTTTTGTGAAATAATGTCTTAGATGAATAGTGTTGCCCTCTACATGATATTGAATGAAATGATACTTTGTGTTGATATGTTTGATTTGATCATGGTATTTGGGATTCTTAGCAAACTTAATTGCATAATTAGTGTCAATCATAAGGGAAGTAGAGTCCACATGTTTCCCCTGCAAGTCTTCAAGAATTTTCTTGAGCCACACAAATCTCCTTTGTTGCTTTTGCAACTACCGCATACTCTACGTCTGTCGTGGAATCTGTTGGAATTGTGTAATATTCCTGGTGGGAAATATTAAGTGATAACAACAAATAAAGCATAAACATGTAACCATAAAACTAACACACCAACATAATGACAAATTGCACCAGAAATTGTACCAAGAGTTGAGACATTTTATTAACTGAGAAAACAAGGTACATATAAATTAAGAAAAGGAAGCTAGGCTTGCTACAACAAGCTAGTCAAGTTCCAGGTGAAAATGGAGTTCCCCAAGTGTTGGAAATTGCTCTCCCAAGTCTCTGCCCAGGTCCAGTAAATTTTGCTATTGTTGGCTGGAAAGAAATTGGTGTTTCGGGCCTCTAAATTACTCAGAAAATTCCAGGAAATTAACCAAAGCCTTCTCACGAGGAACCCAGAATAACCCAAAAAAATCTCATGGATTCAAGTGGTGGAAATGGTCCCAGAATAAACTACATCCTCCAACAAATTTTGTTGCTGACTGCTGAGTGGAACTAGGAATTCTTCCTTCAGGTGTGCTCAGAAAATTCTGCAAAATTAATCCTAGCCTCCTCTCACAAAACCCACAAAAACCTAGAAAGGGTTTGGGCTGACTCTAATGTGCCCCGGTGACCCCAATTTCTCCGTGACCCTCCACTTGGCTAGCAAAACTGGTTTTAGATGAAATTTGCTACAAAATTCTTTAAAGCCCTCGTAGAAAATCTCCTTCCCCACCAGGTTACTTCCTCTCAAATTTTCCCTTATTCCTCCATAGCCACACCATAGATTCTCCTTGCCCAAGTGATTGCGCAACAATGCCCAGTGAACCCTTGAGCAGGCCAATAATTGGGGCAACTCAATTCTCCCAAATGCCTCACCAACACATCTGCAAATTGACAAGAAATTCTAGCCCTCTTTGTGGAAGGATTCTCTGTTAATTTGTTGGCCCAAATTCCCCTTTTTGTTAGCCCTCCCAAGAACCACAACTTTCTCTCTTGCGTTTAAGGAAAACTCGCTCCAGCTGAAGGAAATGACTGTAAATGTGACCAATGGAAACTCTGAACTGAGCTCCCCAATTGCCTCACTAGGGAGACACTCAAATTTCTCCGAAATGAGGGTGGAATTCTCACTCGGGAATTCCTTATGCTGAAAAACATGGTTGTCTTGGCTAATCAACTCAAGAGAACTAATGTTAAATTGTCAAATGATCAAAAGTACCAAATGGAAGCCTCCAAGCTCTATTTATGATTGTTGGCCCTCTCTCCCTTGGTGGTCCCCACTTCCCACTAATTCACACCCCTTCCTCTCTCTCTCTTCTCACTAGTATGAATTGCTCCATTGGGTCGATTTTCCTTCTCTTGTGGCCCCCACATTCCACTAGAGCTATAATTTTCTATTTCTCTTTAGTCCCATATGCCAAAAATGTCTCCAATGCCCAGATTACAAAATTGTGCTATGCTTAGCACCTTCCCAATAAACTCCATTAATCCCCTCAAATGAAAAATTAAAATTGGAGATATTACAAATTGATTGTTTGGATGACCTCCATGAGATAACTTTTGATCTAAGACTCATAATATAGCTTGAAGTAGAGACTCCACTTTCCTTATCTCCATCAAAGTCTGAATCGAATTTTGAGTTCCTTTCAAGTACTTTATAACTTTTTTTGCAGTAGACAAATGTCCTTCACAAGCTGTTGCATAAACTTGCACATGTTTCCAACAACAAATGAAATATCTGGTCTGGTAGTTGTGAGGTATAGAAGACTTCCCACAAGTTGTCTATACTTAGTTTTATTCTCAAATTCATTCCCTTTTTTAGATGTGAGCTTCAAATTTTGTTCCACTGGAGTAGACAAACGATTGCAATCAACCATGCCAAAACTTGTTCAATAGTTATCCAATGTACTTCTTTTGAGACATGAATATAGACCTTGGATGTTGGGTCACTTCAATGCTCAAGTAGTAGTGAAAGTGTCCCAAATCTATCATTTTAAATCCTGTCTTTAACTCTTTCTTTGTGGTTGTAATACATTT